>JBBPBX010096160.1:0-10898 GCA_038048925.1 Garcialebias charrua | reverse complement strand
ATTCGGTGGAAGAAGGAGAACAACAGTAGAGACTGCCTCGCTGTTTGATTGTTTTTTGCATTGAGATATGAGCGACAGGACATGGTTTGAGCGACAGGACGTGATCTATTACATTTCAGAATAAAATACTTTTTATTTATTTATTTCTTGTATTGCGTTTGTAGGCGTAGTCATAAATGATAGTTTGACAGCATTTTTGTACAAATAAATCCGTATAGAGCTAGGATTAGTCCGCCCGTGGTGATTTTATTTTGTAAATACGGATGTTGTGCTCGTTCCTTTTCCTGTTGGTGCGACGTAATCTTTAAAAGTTGACTCCGGCGTCCGGCAGAAATAGGATCGGTTTCTAATTTTGACGGACTGCCGTCCGCTCGCCGCTGCTCGCTGCCGCCGTGCGGAGCCAGTGTAAACGCTCTCGTTGATTATAATGAGTGTGTATTTGCTGCGGAGGTCGGACCGGAGCGGACCAGAGCCAGAACGCATGTAGTGTAAATTGAGGGTTAAATATAAATGAAGTTTAGACAATTGTTATTAAAACTAAAAAAAAACTGTAAAATCGATTTCTCATGCAAGCACTGGCCGATTTCCGATTTCCCAAAATTATGGAAATCGGGGCTGATAAATATTGGTGCACCCCTAAAAAAACACTGTAGTAAAATAATTCAAATTTAAAAACAAAAGTCATAGCTGAAAGTCGGCTGAATAAGAGAGAAATTATTCACCTTCATCCGGGGGCTGCTGTATAAGTGATTCTGGGGACAACATCCTGTCAGGCAGGAAGTAGCAGTCAGCATTGGTTAACCATGGTAGATGAGCACGGACCGCGGTTTATTTGAAAGAAATATTCAGTTTATCAGATAAAACTCTGTTTCTGTTTTGTTTACATTTATTTAACAACCATAAAGTTGATTAAAATAGCCGTGCTGCATTCAGGTACCTGTTGTGTTCACGGCTGCAGAACAACCAGACCAAACTGAATCAGTGGCTACAACAACAGAGTTTGAACATGGACCCAAAACAAAAAGAGAGTTCCTGTGAAAAGAGGTCTAGTTTCTATCTCCTTCCTACAGATGAGGAATGAAGAAGAATGAGGCTGAACAATGTGAACTTGAAGAGACCACACAAAACTCTACAAGTGAGCTCATTTCACTTTCAAAAAGGCGTTCAATACAAGATCAACTGGACTTTATTTGTTGATCTGCCAGTATATGCCAGTTGCCAGTTGAAATATGCCAGTTGATCTTGTATTGAACGCCTTTTTTGATTTTATCATGTCCCGGACGACTGAGAATCTTCACCAGCATACTCGTTTCACTTTGTTGACAAACGACCGACGGAGGAAAACCTGCATCCTACTTTGTGTCTGGACTACAATAAACCACCAGAGAAGAGACGGCGGATCCTCAGAAGGATTGAAAACAGTGACGAGAACATCAGGTAAGAATTCAGGTGTATGGAGGTCACAGCTTTATAGTATTTGTTCATCTTCAGTTTTATGATTTTGTCTGTAATTAACCCAAACTCAGTGATGGAGACTTTAAGACTTTGTCTGGCTCTGTGTCTGATTTAAGGTCAATAAGATCGTGTCCCACCTCTTTTAACAAAACACCACCGACCTTATCACTGTGGAGATACTGATACACCTCAGAGCTTCTCAGGTTGTTCATCCCTTCACTGTTGGAAGAACGGAATCAGTGAAGTAGCTAAATGTGCCAGTAGATGTAGTAAAATGTGCCAGTAGATGTAGCTAAATATGCTAGTAGATCAGAGTCAGAGTCAGAGAGTCTTTATTGTCATTTGCACCGCATGTAGTACATGTGATGAAACGAGATTATGTACACAGGGTCCCAGTTACATCCAACAACAAATGCAAGAGAAAAACAGTAATAACATCTAGGATTAACTAAGAAAAACATCAACTAGAAATACACTAAGCCCTAATGTAATAGAAAAACATCATTACAAACAGCAGCACGAACATGAGTCTGTATGAGCAGATGGTCACAGATGAACACAGCAACAAGAAAACAGATCAGCATCAGCATGATGTGATATTTTGCAGTGATTATTCTTATTATTTATTTATTCATGAGTCTAACAGCCTCAGGGTAGAAGCTGTTCCTCAGTCTAGTGGTTCTACATTTGATGCTCCTCAACCTCCGTCCTGAGGGGAGTGGGGCAAAGAGTGAGTGTGCTGGGTGAGTGAGGTCTTTCATGATGCAGGTGGCTCTTTTCCTGCATCTGGAGGTGTAAATGTCTGTGATGGTGGGGAGACTGACTCCAACATCTTCTGTGCAGCCTTCACCACTCTCTGTAGAGCTTTCCTCTCTTCAACTGTGCAGCCTCCATGCCACACGTTGATGCTGGAGCACAGGATGCTCTCCACTGCACACCTGTAGAAGGAGGTGAGAACTGGGCTGCTCAGACCAGCTCGTCTCAGCCGTCTGAGGAAGTAGAGTCTCTGATGACCTTTCTTGATCAGGCTGGTGGTGTTGTTGCTCCAGCTGAGGTTATCATTCAGTGTACACCCAAGTACTTGTAGCTGGAGACCACTTCCACCACTGATCCTCTTATGTTCAGTGGGGTGTGGGTGTGTTTGTTCCTTCTGAAGTCCACAATCATCTCCTTTGTCTTCTTCACATTCATGTGAAGGTTATTCTCTTTGCACCAGCTCTCCAGATGTTCCACCTCCTGTCTGTAGCTGGACTCATCATTGTTTGTGATGCATCCCACCACCGCTGTATCATCTGCAAACTTAACAATATGACAGCCTGGATGTGTGGCTGTACAATCATATGTGAGCAGAGTGAACAGAAGAGGGCTCAACACACATCCTTGAGGAGAGCCAGTGCTGAGGGTTATGGTGGAGGAGGAGAAGTTGTGGATCCTCACTGACTGTGGTCTGTTTGTTAAGAAGTCTAAGACCCAGTTACAAATGGAGGGGCTTAGTCCAAGTGTGGATAGTTTGTCTATCAGAGTTTGGGGGATCATGGTGTTGAAGGCAGATGTGAAGTCCACAAAGAGCATACGGACGTAGGAGTCCTTCTGATCCAGGTGGGTGAGAGCAGTGTGGACCACAGAAGAGATGGCGTCCTCTGTTGATCGGTTCTCGCGGTACGCATACTGATGAGGGTCCTTGTTGATGTTGACGGTTGTCTTGATGTGGGTCATGACCAGTTTCTCAAAGCATTTTGCGACTATCTGGGTAAGGGCCAATGGCCGATAGTCATTCAGACCAGTCACTAGCTGTCACTAGATGTAGCTAAATATGCTAGTAGATGTAGCTAAATATGCTAGAAGCTGTAGCTAAATATGCTAGTAGATGTAGCTAAATGTGCCAGTAGATGTAGCTAAATGTGCTAGAAGCTGTAGCTAAATATGCTAGAAGCTGTAGCTAAATATGCTATTAGATGTAGCTAAATGTACCAGTAGATGTAGCTAAATACGCTAGTAGATGTAGCTAAATGTACCAGTAGATGTAGCTAAATATGCTAGTAGATGTAGCTAAATGTACCAGTAGATGTAGCTAAATATGCTAGAAGCTGTAGCTAAATATGCTAGTAGATGTAGCTAAATGTGCCAGTAGATGTAGCTAAATATGCTAGTAGATGTAGCTAAATATGCTAGTAGATGTAGCTAAATATGCTAGAAGCTGTAGCTGGTAGATATAGGTAAATGTACCAGTAGATGTAGCTAAATATGCTAGATGTAGCTAAACATGCCAGTAGATGTAGTTAAATATGCCAGTAGATATAGCTAAATATACCAGTAGATGTAGCTAAATATACCAGTAGATGTAGCTAAATATACCAGTAGATGTAGCTAAATATACCAGTAGATGTAGCTAAATATACCAGTAGATGTAGCTAAATATGCTAGTAGATGTAGCTAAATATACCAGTAGATGTAGCTAAATATACCAGTAGATGTAGCTAAACGTGCCAGTAGACGTAGCTAAATATGCCAGTAGATGTAGCTAAATGTACCAGTAGATGTAGCTAAACGTGCCAGTAGACGTAGCTAAATATGCTAGTAGATGTAGCTAAATATACCAGTAGATGTAGCTAAATATACCAGTAGATGTAGCTAAATATACCAGTAGATGTAGCTAAACGTGCCAGTAGACGTAGCTAAATATGCTAGTAGATGTAGCTAAATATACCAGTAGATGTAGCTAAATATACCAGTAGATGTAGCTAAATATACCAGTAGATGTAGCTAAACGTGCCAGTAGACGTAGCTAAATATGCCAGTAGATGTAGCTAAATGTACCAGTAGATGTAGCTAAACGTGCCAGTAGACGTAGCTAAATATGCTAGTAGATGTAGCTAAATATACCAGTAGATGTAGCTAAATATGCCAGTAGATGTAGCTAAACGTGCCAGTAGTACCTAAATATGCTAGTAGATGTAGCTAAATTACCAGTAGATGTAGCTAAATGTGCCAGTAGATGTAGCTAAATATGTCAGCAAATGTAGCTAAATATACCAGTAGATGTAGCTAAATATGCCAGTAGATGTAGCTAAACGTGCCAGTAGACATAGCTAAATATGCTAGTAGATGTAGCTAAATATACCAGTAGATATAGCTAAACGTGCCAGTAGACGTAGCTAAATATGCTAGTAGATGTAGCTAAATATAATAATAAACAATAATGAATTTAATTTTTAACGCACTTTTCAATGAAAAAGTTAATTAATTAATTAATTAAAAAGTGCTACAAAATTAAAGGTCAAATAAAACTAATGATAAAACAAGTAAAATCAATAACATTATCAACTAAGGTCAAAGATAGAATCATGAGGAGGCAGAGTAGGCTCGCTTAAAAAGAAAGGTCTTCAACTCGCTCTTAAAGTCAACCAGTGACTGTGGAGCTCTCAGGCAGTCAGGAAGAGAGTTCCATAGGCGGGGGGCAGCCACACTGAAAGCCCGGTCTCCCATGGTCCTTAATTTGGTTCTCAGAATGTGAAGGAGATTACTGTTCTGTGACCGCAGAGACCGGGTGGATGAATATGGAACAAGAATGTCCTTTAGATAATCTGGAGAAGTTCCGTGTAAGCATTGATGTGTAATGAGAGCATGTAATATACCAGTAGATGTAGCTAAATATGCCAGCAGATGTAGCTAAACGTGCCAGTAGATGTAGCTAAATATGTTAGTAGATGTAGCTAAATGTGCCAGTAGATGTAGCTAAATGTGCCAGTAGATGTAGCTAAATATGCCAGTAGATGTAGCTAAATGTACCAGTAGATGTAGCTAAATATTAGGCATGTAACGATACAAGTGGGTGTACCGAACCGTTTCGGTACAGCACGTTCAGTTCGGTCCACCTGCGTACCGTTTCGGTTATTTTTTCACTCATTGAACGTTATTAATGGGGGAATATATGCACCGCGGAACTAAATTTCCTGGGCGCGTTCCAGCATGGAGCTATTATCGCGCAGCACGCGAAGCACGCGCAGCATTTAGCCGTTAGCATGTCGTGTACTGTCTCCTGTTTGGGAACGTAATGGCTTTCTTGACGAGCGCACATTCAAAGCTGTGTGGACGTGTTTTCACAAGACTGGATCTGCAGCAACACGTCTAACGTGAACGCGCTGGAAACGACGTCACCAGAACGTGAACGAAGAAACAGCAGCTGTTACAAACAGCGCTACAACAACAGCTGCATTAAAACTACTTCATCAGGTGATTCAGATCGGTCCAGAGCAATAAAACAAACTGTATGAGTTTTTAAATCTCTGAATCTAAGTCTGAATGTTGTTTTTATGCGCAGGCTTTAAAGTTACTGAGCATCGCTATGAGACATTCATCACGTCAACTAGTGCTGGGCGAAATGGAAAAAATCATATATCACGATATGGACTTTTTTATATCACGATAACGATATATATCACGATATATACAACACGATGTGTGTGTACAGGAAAAATTTGGACCAAAGTTTTTTTTTTTTTATTATTTTACTACAGATACAGTTACAATTATAAGAATGTGAACAAAAAGAACAAGGAAATTTGGACCAAAGTAGAAAAAGAGTTTCTACTTTGGTCCAAATTTTTCCTGCAGGTGGCGGTAAAACAACGGCTGCTAATAAAACCCACGAAGAAGAAATCCGCTCTGGAAGCTGGAGTAAACAAGGCAAGAAACAGAAAAGAGAAAACGTTGCGTTTGATTCCGGTTCTGTTGTGTCTCTGGTCTGTTTTGTATTGGTTAACTGGACCCGAGTTCGGACTCGGTTGGACTCTGGGTTCGTGTCCTCTGGACCCATTTTGTCTCTGAGTTTCAGCGGAGCGAAATAATGGAAGCTAACAAGGTGAGCTTCTCCCTCTTTTTGGTAAAAGTTCTTCTTGGGCTGCCTGTGCATCTGTTTCTCCTTGTTGTGACACCGGCTTCATGCCCCTGCGTCTCTATTGCTCTCGAGTTTAACAACGTAAAGCATGTGTCGCAAACCCGCGCGTGCGTCAAACATAAAGCAGCGCCGTCATCTTGCAAAACCACAATATGAAGCTTCTTTGCGACAGTTATTTTTTTATTCTTATTTATCACGATAGAGACGATAGAAGGAAAGTAGCACGATAGACACGTTTCTATCGTCCCCATGATATATATCGTCATATCGCACAGCACTAACGTCAACACTTCAGTCAAAAATTTCAGCTCTTTATGAAAAAACTAAAACTGATGTCAACAAGTCCTGGAGCAGATTAAAGCCCTACCCTGATGATGAGTGAGAGATTCAACCGTTCAAGAGGTATTGTTCTTTTATTATAATTATTATTTATTATTATTATTTAAAATCATAATCTTATTAACTTGTTTTTTTTTACCTCTGTGTTTTATTTCCAGTGTTGGACAGAGGTAGCATCTCTCTTCCACTTCAGGGACAGACATCCACCAGAGATCACCTGCTGCAGCTAAGAAGTGTGTGATGACTGAACTGAACTCTGAACTGTTCCAGGACCTGTCCCACTTGGAGGAGCAGGTCCAAGAAGAAGTTGTGAGTACAGTAATGAGGACAAATACAGCCACACTGCTGCTACTGGACAAAAACTTGATTAGTTAGATCATAAACAGTCTGTTGCTGCTTATTGTTCTGGTTCTGACTGTTATTGTATTTATTAAGATTTTTATTATTGTTAATATACAGTAGTTTATTTATTGTAGAGTGCTGTTTATTTAAAATATCATCCAAATGGGTCACTTTTATTTATTACTACAATACAATACAGTACAAATGTATTTTTGGCATATTTTCAAAATAAACATTTTGTAAGTCTTTATTTTGTCTTTATTTATTTTTTGTACTGAAACTAACCGAACCTGGCAGAGTCTCCCGTAAGACGGAGCTTTAACTCCCACCTCCGGGAGAGCTTTGAACACGTTCCGAGGGAGGCGGGGGACATTGAGCCCGAGTGGGCCATGTTTCGCGCCTCTATTGTCGAGGCAGCTTATCGGAGTTGTGGCCGCAAGGTTGTTGGTGCCTGTCGTGGTGGCAACCCTCGAACCCGGTGGTGGACACCGGCGGTGAGGGATGCTGTCAAGCTGAAGAAGGAGTCCTATTGGGCCTTTTTGGCCTGTGGGACCCCGGAAGCAGCAGATAGGTACCGGCAGTCCAAGCGGCATGCGGCTCGGGTGGTTGCTGAGGCAAAAACTCGGGCGTGGGAGGAGTTCGGAGAGGCCATGGAGAATGACTTCCGTACGGCTTCTCTGGTGCCTGGCCATGGCCGGGGGCCCTCGGCTCGCTGGTGGGCTGGGGGTTCATGGGCTGGGGGTTCATGTGCTGGGGGGTTGGGTGTCTGGGAGCGTGACTGATGGCCAATGGGAGGGGGCAGGTCAACCCAGCCTGGGTGTCTAGTATGTTATGTGTTCTGAAAGTTGTTAGTAAATGGTAAATGGTAAATGGAGCTTATTTATATAGCGCTTTCTAGCCCCCTGTGAGGAGCCCCAAAGCGCTTTACAATACCAGCCATCCACCCATTCATTCACACATTCATACACCGGTAGTGGTAGCCTGCCTTGCAAGGCGCCATCCAGACCTACCGGGAGCAACTAGTATGAAGGGTGGGTGTAGTATTTCTTCTGGGGTTGGGACTAGGTGGATGTCCTTGATGTTGGTCTGGGACTACGCATGGCCGATGTGCGAGCCCTGGTTGGGGCCCGCTCTCGGTGCTTCCTGGCTCTGTCGGCGGTTGGACGGGCGCTCTTGGCTGTGTCGTCCATGTGGGATTTTGTGTCCTCTTGGGCGGCGGGCTGACTGCGGTTCGTAGTGATCTGGGCGGCCCTGGTGGATGTGGGCTGTTGGTTGTGCTGTTGGCGGCCCTTGGGGCCGTGTCCCTCTCTGGTCTTTGGCTCAATGGCCTGGCGGCCGGAGAGGTGTTTTCTTTGCCTCGCTCCTGGGGTGGACCTTGGCGAACTGGGGGGGTATCTAGGGTCAGCGGGGGAGCTGACTCGCTGCGGGAGCATTGTTCCTGCAGATATTTTCTCCCCATCCCTCACCACGCACCTCCGCCCTCCTCATCTCAAATTAATACATGTAGGGATTTTGAGACTCAGGTGTGCTGCAACAGTTTTACATCTCTATTGTTCAGAACCACCTGGGACTCAATTTTATTATACACTTTAGACATTCACTCATAAACATCCTCATAAAATTCACATATAGGAATAGGGGTGAGCACTATGGTTTTGGGTGGCGGGATGACATCACTCTCGTCCCCCGTGCCTATGCTCACTCACAATTATACATTTAGACAATAAGGGCCTGGGTTAGAGTTGGAGTGGAGGGGAAACTGGCACAATGCCAGCCTTTGTTTCTTCTCTTCCCTTTTTAAATGCACTTTACAACAACACACATCGACAGCACATTTGGGGACGGGGGGGTGTATGTCGGGGTCACACTCTTAAGCCTCCCTGGTAAGGTCTATTCAGGGGTTCTGGAGAGGAGGGTCCGTCGGATAGTCGAACCTCGGATTCAGGAGGAGCAGTGTGGTTTTCGTCCTGGTCGTGGAACACTAGACCAGCTCTACACCCTCAACAGGGTCCTGGAGGGTGCGTGGGAGTTTGCCCAACCAGTTTACATGTGCTTTGTAGACTTGGAAAAGGCATTCGACCGCGTCCCTCGGGGGGTTCTGTGGCGGGTACTCCGGGAGTATGGGGTACCAGGCCCATTGATATGGGCTGTTAGGTCCCTGTACGACCGGTGTCAGAGCTTGGTCCGCATTGCCGGCAGTAAGTCAGGCTCGTTTCCGGTGAGAGTTGGACTCCGCCAAGGTTGCCCTTTGTCACCGATTCTGTTTATAACTTTTATGGACAGAATTTCTAGGCGCAGCCAAGGTGTTGAGAGGATCCGTTTTGGTGGCCTTAGAATCGCTTCTCTGTTTTTTGCAGATGATGTGGTCCTATTGGCTTCATCAGCTCGTGATCTACAGCTTTCGCTGGAGCGGTTTGCAGCTGAATGTGATGCGGCCGGGATGAGGATCAGTTCCTCCAAATCCGAGGCCATGGTCTTGAGCCGGAAAAGGGTAGCGTGCCCTCTCCGGGTCGGGGAGGAGGTCCTTACCCAAGTGGAGGAGTTTAAGTATCTCGGGATCTTGTTCACGAATGAGGGAAAACTGGAGCGTGAGATCGATAGGCGGATAGGTGCAGCGTCTGCAGTGAAGCGGGCGCTGTACCGGTCTGTCGTGGTGAAGAGAGAGCTGAGTCAAAAGGCAAAGCTCTCAATTTACCGATCGATCTACGTTCCCACCCTCATCTATGGTCATGAGCTTTGGGTTATGACCGAAAGAACAAGATCTCGGATACAAGCGGCTGAAATGAGTTTTCTCCGCAGGGTGGCTGGACTCTCCCTTAGAGATAGGGTGAGAAGCTCAGTCATCCGGGAGGGACTCGGAGTAGAGCCGCTGCTTCTCCACATCGAGAGGAGCCAGTTGAGGTGGCTCGGGCATCTGGTTAGGATGCCTCCTGGACGCCTCCCTGGTGAGGTGTTCCGGGCATGTCCCACCGGGAGGAGACCCAGAGGAAGACCCAGGATACGCTGGAGGGACTATGTTTCTCGGCTGGCCTGGGAACGCCTTGGGATTCCCCCAGAGGAGCTGCTCCAAGTGGCTGGGGAGAGGGAAGTCTGGGCCTCCCTACTTAGGCTGCTACCCCCGCGACCCGACCCCGGATAAGCGGAAGAAAATGGATGGATGGATGGAACTAACCGAACCGAGCCCTCCTTGTAGTTGAACCGAACCGAAATGTGATTTTAGCGTACCGTTACACCCCTACTAAATATGCCAGTAGATGTAGCTAAATGTACCAGTAGATGTAGCTAAATGTACCAGTAGATGTAGCTAAATGTGCCAGTAGATGTAGCTAAATATGCTAGTAGATGTAGCTAAATATGCCAGTAGATGTAGCTAAATATGCCAGTAGATGTAGTTAAATATGCCAGTAGATGTAGCCAAATGTACCAGTAGATGTAGCTAAATGTACCAGTAGATGTAGCTAAATGTGCCAGTAGATGTAGCTAAATATGCTAGTAGATGTAGCTAAATATGCCAGTAGATGTAGCTAAATGTGCCAGTAGATGTAGCTAAATATGCTAGTAGATGTAGCTAAATATGCCAGTAGATGTAGCTAAATGTGCCAGTAGATGTAGCTAAATATGCCAGTAGATGTAGCTAAATGTGCCAGTAGATGTAGCTAAATATGCCAGTAGATGTAGCTAAATATGCCAGTAGATGTAGCTAAATGTGCCAGTAGATGTAGCTAAATGTACCAGTAGATGTAGCTAAATGTGCCAGTAGATGTAGCTAAATGTGCTAGTAGATGTAGCTAAATGTGCCAGTAGATGTAGCTAAATGTGCTAGTAGATGTAGCTAAATATACCAGTAGATAATAATAATAATAAT
>JBBPBX010096159.1:0-13078 GCA_038048925.1 Garcialebias charrua | reverse complement strand
AGAGTTGAAAATAGAAACAATTTAGAAATTAAAAATTAAATGTTAAATCTAGTCCTATTTACTGAGGACATCTCAAAATCAGAATATCTTTATTGACATTGCACCGAGGTACAACGGGAATATGTACGCACAGTCGTCCGAAAGAGGGACTAAGTGTACGAAGCTGCAGCTGATTATCAGCGCTGGTCTAAAACCAGTGTCCACAACAATAACATGCAGGATTTCAGGAAGTTTATGCAGCTTATATTTTAATACATATAACTGCAAGTTTTGTTGTTGTTTTGTTTTATCCCAGTTTTAGACATTTATAATCTTTTTCGTACCTAAAAGAACGCAGCAAAAAGCTAATAAAACAATTTATAAACAATTGGAAGAAGTGGTGGATTTAACAGAGGCTGTGGAGAGTTCTGTCAGTGTTTTTCAATTAGAAAAGTGGCATCTTTGTTATCAAATGATGTCGCCATGGTAACTTGAAATGCCAATAAATGTAACGGCACACATCACGGTGCCGAGCCGGTTGTTTTGATATAACATACAGTATGTGGGGGTACATTTTTGGGCCACATTAAAGTTGATGGAAGAGCAAGACCCTGAGCTCCATCTGTTGGAGTTCCTTATGTCACTTGAAGCTAAAGTTTTCAAATAATTGTTTTACAAAAGAACATAATTCAATTTGTTAAATTATTTTCTTTTAATTTCAGTGTGCCACCCCAGGATCTTCAGTGGCCTCCCTCCACATGAACACATTTCTGTTGTGACTGTTGAAAAGAAAAACATTCTCTCCTAATATTCGTGCATTTAGAAAATAAAAAATAGTTTTGTGAATCCTGACTGCCCTGAAACAAGAAAGGTTTTGTCAGGTTTAATGTCAAGACAGTCACAAATAAATGGCTCCGTTTCTTTTTATAAAGTGTTAATAAATGTGGTTTCCACTGTAACTGCGTACTCCAAAACGGACACAGAAGTAAAGTTTTTTTTAATCTGTAAAAAAGGAAAAAAAATATTAGAACATGTTCAGGACTGGAGTTTAAAGACGGCAGTAATCCACGCTGGTCTTTGTCCTGCTCATGCCAGCCATTAGCTCGTCTAGCTGGTCCAAATTAAACCTGTTCTCTCTGACTGTGAGGTCAATGCCTCTTTTCCACCGCTCGGCTCGGGTTGGATCGGCTCAGGTCGGCTCAGTTCGGGTCGGGTCACATCTATGTTCTGTTTCCACAGCTTTTTTTTACAAAGCTTCCTTCAACAGGTAAAGGCTGGTTTATACTTTTTGTCGCACGTCTTTTACCCCCCGTTGAGTGAAAAAAGGTTGCGCAACTTCCGTCTGCACTCCCACTGCGATCCCCCGGTGACAGCCGTCTTGTACGTGGCCCCCTGTCAGAACTCCGAGACGCGGATGATGCGGCTCGCAGCGTGTGATTGGTTCAAAGTTTGTGGGCGTTTTTTGTTTTTGCTTCGACAGACATGGATAGTTTTGAAGAGAAACTTGTCTGTGCACGCGCACACACACGCAAACCGTGCGTCTCTGCACTTTGCGCATTGCACCCAACACACACACACCAATACATATATATTTATATATATATATTTACGAACACGCGCGCGCACACAAAAGCATGCGCGTGTAAAGTTGACAAAAGGAAGAGGATCGCGCCTGCGCGCAGCTTTTAAAACAAAGAAAACTCCCCTGTCAAGCAACACGCCTCGGTGGTCCACTGGAAACGTGTCGCGTTGCCACTCCAAACCTTTTCTAGACTTCGGTTTGATTCTCACTTGGTTGACTTTTTTTTTTTGTTATATAATACGGTTATACTCCCGCACTTAATTTACTGTATAGATATTTGGGGTACAGCGTGCAAAACTGTAACTAAGCCTATTTTTATTTTACAGAAGAGAGCCATAAGAATTATTACAAGAAAACATTACTGCCATCCATCAAATGTTTTGTTTTACAAATTGAAATTGCTAAAGTTTTATGATTTGGTTGACTATAATATTCTTTTATTATTGTTCAAAGCTCAGAATTTCTCATTACCCTCAAATATCCAAAGGCTTTTTGTAAAAAGGACTAGTAATTATAATCTCAAGGGAACAGATATATTTGTTATGCCACAATACAGAACTAGTTTAAAGAGTAGGTCTACTTTAGTACAGGGAATAGGACTGTGGAATGGTTTGGAAACTGATACTAAAACTTGCTATTAAAATTGCAAAGTCAATATCTATATTTAAGAAAATTTAAGAAAAACAAAATTCCTGAACAAATATTCATAAATTGGTTTATATGCAAATTAATATTTATGGTTTTGTGTGAGAAATCATTTAATTTCTTATATTTTTTTATATATGTGATTGCTATTTGAATTGATTGTTAATTTTGGTTGAAGAAGGGGCAGAAATAATAAGATTTTTTTCTTCTTCTGCCTCCTTTCATTTCATGTATTGTTTTGTTTTATAATGTGGTTTTGTAAATAATTTTTTTGTGTTTTTACAATTTGAAATGAATAAATTTAATAAAATTTAAAAAAAGTTCAACCAAGTGGGAATCGAACCCGAGTCTAGATACGGTTTGGAGTGGAAAACCGACGCGTTCCCAGTGAACCACTGAGGCGTGTTTATCTTTCAAGGTCCACATTTCTTTTAAACGAACCGCCCCTCATGAAATCCTGGCTAGACCCCCCCGAGGAGAGAAACTCGCCGACGTATGCAGTGGGAGTGCGCGTGACGTATGCAGTGGGAGGGAAGAGGGAGGGATTTATTATAATGTATCCCCCACGTCTTTCCAAGTATAAACACTCAATGCGGTCGGTGACACACACGCAATTGCGTCATCGCTGGGCACTCAACGGGGGGTAAAAGACGTGAGACAAGAAGTATAAACCAGGCTTTAGATATCAACTGTGGCTGAGTGGTTGGAGCAGTCGTCCTGCAATGCAAGAGTTGGGGGTTTGATTCCACCAGCAGTCACAGTTGAAGTGTCCCTGGGCAAAACACTGAGCCACTCATTGTCTCTGATGTGTGTCCCATCAGTGTATGAATGTGATAAAGCTCTGATTATTCTTTGTATAGATCTAGTAGATTGTATGAATGGGTCAATGAGGCACAGATTGTGTCGTAAAGAGCTTTGAGTGTCTTGATAAGATAGAAAGGGGTTTTATAAGTACAGTCCATTTACCAACTGTAACTCCTCCAAAGAGCCCTACTTCTGATCCAACTTGAGTTACTGGAGAGGAAAGCAGCTGTTCTATTTAGAGACGACTGAATGAAGGTGTCTACCTCAGGACGTCCAGCTCACCGAGCAGACCTGTTGCCTCCGACATGTTTTCCCTCCATGACGTAATCCCAGAGCTGAAATGCGAGCACGTCACCTCAGCTTTGTGAAGTCATGCACGTCTTCTGTAGCTGTAAGCCGTGCTGGTCTGTGCCTCTTTGTCGGTTTATGTTCGATGTGAGTGGATGTTGGAGGGAACTGGGATCATTTTCCCTTCACTGGTTTTTCTTTTCTCTTCGTTACTCAATTCGTCATCGTCCTGTTTCTCCCAGTGACTTCACAGTGAAGGTGGTGGAGGTGTCTGACAGCAGCCAGCAGAAGATGCTGCGGGGTCACGAGGCGCCGGTCCTCAGCGTCTCCTTTGACCCCAAAGATGAGTTCTTGGTGGGTAATTCTCCTCTGATGTCAGGAATAACAACACTGAGGCCACAGAGACGTCTGGTCTGGATTACTAACACAAATGCACAATATGTACTTACCTGCAGGATATGACACGTGTCGTGTATTTATATTTATAAAGTCTGGTGTGATTATATAGATCATAAACACAAGCCAAGCTCGTTCACAACACACCTCAGTCCAGTACTGAGACGTGTTCTGGCCTCCTCGGTCCATTCAGAGCACACAGTGGTGGTGGTGGTGTCAAAGACAGTCCACCTCTGGTGCGCCGGTGTGTCGCCAAGGTGCAACAGAGTGGAACCGCCCGTCCACAGGACTAACAGATTTATTACAGAGGGAACATCGATGATGACACAACAACTCTGTCGTTAAGAAAGCAGTTAACCACAAAGAGTAAATCCTTCGTATTTATTAAATGACACGAGGGAGCTGTTCATCACTTTTATGCTCCACTTCAACCCAGCTGAGTTATGCTCCATGCCTCTTTTGGTTTCACTCTGCCAGCTTTACCTCTGAATGCTCTGAAATAAAACTGGCACAGAGTACAGGTTCTCATAGGGGGAGTGGTGGCCAAGAGGGTAGAGAATGTGAGCCTGTGACCCTGAGGTTGCTGGTTCAAATCCCCAGACTGGTGCATACAATCTAAGCAGAAAGTGCGAGGCACTCCAGTGTTTCTCCTGGATAACTTGCTGTAGCTTTTAGCTCGTTCAAAATGCTGCAGCTCGCCTGCTAACAGGAACTTGTAGGTTTCACCAGTTCTGTCCTCCCTTCACTGGCTCCCTGCACGTGTCAGAATAGATTTTAAAACTCTCCTGTTGACATTTAAGGGCGTAAGTGGACTTGCACCCTCGTACCTCTCTGACATACCATATGTTTTTCTTCTCGGGCGCTGACATCATCTGACCAGTTCAGTTTGGTAAGCAGGGCACTCTGTTCTGTTGACAGGGCGGGTTAATGGTGGGGAAACGCTGCACCCACACCTGCCTCCACCCTCACCTTCCCCACTCTGGACCCTTAAGCAAAGCCACAACCCTCCCAGCTGCTCCTCGGGCGTCCTAGATGGCAGCCCTTTGCTCCACACGTGTGGGCTGTGGTAGCTCAGTGGTTATGTTGGACATCCAGATTAAAAACAGTTTATTTGTGAGTTCGCTCGCTGTGGCGACCCCTCAGGGCGGGAGCAGCCGAAAGAAATCCTCCTTTTACACATTTATTTTTCAGTTTATTGCATCGATCTTTAAAATGATTTTATTGATGAAGTAATTTTAAAGAGACGTGAAAGTTTATAAAGTGTAATAAATGTATTTGTGGTGCTGTGCTGCTGCGTTGTGCCTCCAGGCCTCGGCCAGCTGTGACGGCTCCGTCGTGGTGTGGAACATCATGGAGCAGGTGTGTCAGAGCCTCACTCTGAGAGTCTGACACGTTTCTTCTTCTAACGCTCGTTTGTCCTCCAGACTCAGGTGGTCAGCTGGCCCCTGCTGCAGAAGACCAACGACGTCAGCAGTGCCAAGTCTCTGTGTCGGTTAGCGTTTCAGCCGGCGGCGGCGGCGAAGGTCAGTGACCCCAACGTTTGTGTTCACTCACCTCCGCGAGTCAACTTTTATTATCTGAGCAATGCATGAAGCGTCACAGCAAAGTGATGACTTCCTGATGAACTGTGTGTGTGTGTGTGTGTCAGCTTTTAGCGGTTCCTGTAGAAACCAAAGTGCACCTGTATGAGCGGGGGTCCTGGGAACACGTGAGCACGCTGTCCGACGACATGATCACTCAGGTGAGAGAACAAGTCACGTGTGTCGGGCGCTGTCTTCTTGTTTGTCTGGGTAAACTTGACAAGTATCATTTTTCAATAGTTTTGCATGATGACACAAGTGAAAAGAAAATGCTCAAACAAAAACATCCAAACAGAATTAAAAGCAAGAATCCAAACCTGCTGCTGCCGGTCACACCGGAGAGAGGAGGTGGAGCCAAGTCTGTTCTGGTCACACCGTGTAAATGAGGCTTGTGGGGTGTGTTTTAGCGCTCGCACTGTGCTCTGAGGATGACTCCCAGCTACTACCATATCAAATTTGAGCTCAACGTCTAAAACCAGCTGAACTTTAGCCATTTTTGTGTTTCGTAATGTCATTTGGTGATGGTGGCCGTCTTGAATTGGGTTGAATTAAAAAATAAATGATTACCGGTACTCTCTGAAAGTTTCATTCAAATCTGCCCAGTAATTCCTCAGATATTTTGCTTACAGATACAGTTCCTTCAGTAGTTGTTGTCAGTTTGTACATTCAGTTACCGGTAATACTTAAAATGAGTGATGAGGTGAGTTTCAGCTTCAACAACACTATCTGTAAAGTTGGCTTTGATGTTTTTATAAGGTCAGGTACACCCCCCACCCCACATGACCCCCAGAGCCTCATAGGTAGGATGTTAACTATCAAGAGCCATTTCTGTCCCTTCACTCGCTACTAAAATGTGCCCGGAGCTGCATAACGTGCTACAACTGTGGTTATCAACTGGTTATCACTTGTTAGATGGGGCTTTTCCAGTCAGTGGTGGTGATAATGTAAAACTAAAAATATATTACATTTCTTGGTATTTTTACATTTTAGGATGAAAGTAAAGAACATGTTCTCATAAAAAGGGGAAAGATATCATACTTTATACCCATCCATTATGTTTTCTTCCTTTTTGGGTCACCGGGGGGGTCACTAGTGCCCATATCCAGCAGTCACTGTGCGAGAGGTTGGGGACACCCTGGACAGGTCTCCAGTCCATCACAGGGACACATAGAGACAAATGAGACAAACAACCGTTCACTCTCTCACTCACATCTAGGGACAATTTAGAGTTACCAATCAGTCTAACATGCATGTTTTTGGTCTGTGGGAGAAACTGGAGTACCTGGAGAAAACCCACACATGCACAGAGAGAACATGCAAACTCCACCTACTAAAGGCCCCCGGCTGGGATTAGAACCGGCGACCTCACTGAGAGGCGGTAGTTCTATCAACTGAGTCGCCTCATAGTTTATACCTAACTTTGATTAAAAAAATGTAAACGCTGAACTATGCAAGCCTATGGGAGTCCTCTTTTTATTTGTGGACAAAATGAAGTATTTGAAGTAACAAAGCAGCTCATAAAAGTGAGTTTGTTAGACGTGTTGGGCTTTGAATTTAAACACTTTCATTTACTTTAAATTTGTTTAAAAAAATTCATTCTGTTCAGATTTGACAGAAAGATCCCGCTGTAAGGCTGGAAGTGAATGACTCAAATGACTCACAAGTCAACAAATGACTCGCATTATGTATCATTCACATGTTGACAAACAACTGACAGGAAAACTGATAAAAACAGACTTTTATGTTGAGGATAAAAAAAACACAGAAAAAATAAATTGTTATGTTAATTTTGGTCAAAGCTTCAAAGAACCACCGCAGAGAGACCAAAGAGCCACATGTGGCCCCTGAGCCGCTGCTTGCAGACCCCTGCCCTAGACTAAATGAAGCACTGCTCTTCTGTAGAACTCACATAAATGATAGCTCAGTTAAAAACAAACCAGTTTTTACAAATCAGTTTTTCTCTGCAGCCGATCAACGTGGTGTCCTGGTCCCCGTGTGGTCTGTTCCTGGCAGCTGGCAGCGTGGGGGGTGTACTGACCGTGTGGGACGTGAACAGCAAGCTGTGTGTGGAAAGGTATGTTTGTTTACCACGAGGCCCACAGACACTTTAGTTTACTCGTCGTAGAAACTAAAGAACACAGGTTATTACAATGATTTAGAATAGATTATTGTCTTTGAGTTTGGCTAAACCTTCTCTGCCTCAACGCTTTTGTCAAGTTCTCTTTTAAATCAGGGGTTTAATATTATAAAAGTAAAATAGAAACCTGGTTTGTTAAAAAAATTTTTTTTTAAATAAATACTGTAGCAGCAAAACTTTTAGCCTGGTTAAAACCAGACCCTTGTCCTTCACTTTGCTTCGGACTAGGATCTGGCATTCCTCCCATTGAAAATGATTTCTCCTGGAGGCGTTGGCCTCTGCTGAGGAACAGGGAAAAGCATTCTGCTCCCTCCCCTCAGAGCCATATATGGCTGCTCCCCCGTGGTCTCCCCCGTGTCTGCTGAACTTGACTTCAGCTCCGCCTCCTGCAGCTTTTCTCTCGCTGCCTACATATTCTGTGTTTATATGTTAATAAAACGTTTAAAAAAAAACATGGATCGCTGGTCCAGCTCACCAGAAGACCAGAAAATCTGCAGGGACTCGGGCAGCAACGTAAAACCCGAGTTTAATTCTCTCGTGACAACCTGAGGCATTTCCTTGTAGCGGAGAGAGAGGAGGAGGAGGAGGAGGGAGAAGGGAGCGATCACTTGACTTTTGGCCAAAAAAACAAAAGAAAACTCCAGATAAGGGATTAAGAAGGGGAAATTAATACATTTATATCACATATAAAACAGTCCTGCATCGCTTTGAATGAGAACATGCCGCTGCTCGCTGACTGCGCGCTGGCAGAGCCCTTTATAGGGCTCTGCGCGCTGGGACAGGTGGGGGCGTGGGTTAGGGTCCAAAACTCCGCCCCTTCTGTTCTCTGATTGGTCCGGTCAAAAATCTACCGGAGAAATCGTTGTCAATGGGAGAAGTCCCAGACTGTGCAGTGAAGGGAAATGAGAATTGAGCGGAGCTGTGCAGGAAGGCGAGGGCCAGGCTACAAAACTTTTATTGAAAAGGGAAAAACTAGTGTATAAAAAGGCTATAAGATTACCATAATTTCCAGATTATGGAGCACACCCTAATATAAGCTGCGCCCATTCAATTTTAAAATGTGTACTGTATTTTTTTGTCGTACTCGTTGCACCGCTGTATAAGTCACATCAGTCCAAATCGGAACAAGCGCTCAATACAAAAACACCAGCATATCAGTCCAAATATGTCTAATAAAGTGGGGAAAAAACTAATAAGTTGCTTTGCCATATAAATCACATCTATTATGCGTCTTCGCTGACTACCCTACTACTAGGGCGGCCGTGGCGTAGTGGTAATGGCAGTCGTCCCCCGATCGGAAGGTTGGAGGTTCGAATCCCGGTTCCCCACACCAACCCCGAGTTGCTCCCGGTAGGACTGGAAAGCACCTTGCATGGCAGTCTACCGCTACCGGTGTATGAATGTGTGTATGAATGGGTGGATGGCTGGTACTGTAAAGCGCTTTGGGGCCCCTCATAGGGGGCTGGAAAGCGCTATATAAATAATCTCCATTTACCATTTACTACCCAGAAATGTGATGTGATGATCAAATCAGCTGCATTTCAAAACCTGATTCACTGTGCATTTCTTCAAATTTAACAAGATAACCCCCTAAAAACAATTACCGGTACTGTATTTGTTTGCTCGACATTATAGTAAAGGTGTGTCTCAGTTGAACGTTTCCTTAATAAATTCACTTTAATGGTCACATCAGCTGCATTTCACCAGGGCAGTGAAATGCAGCTGATGTGATGTTTGCTCCAGGAGTTCCTGAGTGAGACAAAGGTGACTATGGTAACTATGGCAAGCCAAGTGTCTCATTAATAGTCACTTTTACTTAGTAATGAAACACTTGGCTTACCATATTGCTTGAGGGCCCTCTAGTGGCTGAAAATGTTAGCGTTCAATATTTTCAGAATGAATGAAACCATCAGATCATCCAAAAATTGGCTATAAATATGGGGGAAAAAACATATATTAGTTGCTTCGGTGTATAAGTCGCAGGACTAGCAAATTTATGCAAAAAGGTGCGAATTATACGGCAAAGAACACAATACTTATATAGGCCTCGTGTATATACTGTAAGCTGCGGGTGTTAAAACATGAGATATTTACACAGAAAGATTTTTTAAACTTTTAAATAAATACGTACTGGTAACGTACACAAATACAGGGAGTCCTCGACTTATGAACGAGTTCCGGACCTAAGGACCGTTCGTATGTCGAAATGACGTAAGTCGGATTACATAATTTTATTTTATTTTTTTAAATAAATGAATAAATGTACAGTACTGTACAGTTACCAAGCACTTAGCCCAGGGGTGTCAAACTCATTTTGATCTGGGGGCCGCATACAGCTTAATCTGATCTCAAGGGGGTCAGACCAGTATCCAAAAGTCCACTTTTTTTCTTTGTATTAGTGCAAAGAATAAATAAATTATAAAAATATTTACATTAATTATCCTTTTACACTTTTACTCAGTTTAAAGGGATTGTGACATGATGTTGTAAATTTGCATATTTGTCACAACATATATATCTTATATCATTCATCTCTGTTCGTTTTATCAAAATAAATTATAAATATATTAAAATTTCATTCCAAGTTATGGTAGTTATTTCTCTGGGACACGCCCCTAAAATTCCGCGCACTTCCGCAAAACCGTCATTTGACGTACCCGTGGGGAGCCGCTGCTCAACGCGCATGTAAACAATAATGGCGGAGCTTGTCGACTCAGACGAGT
Organism: Garcialebias charrua; assembly: GCA_038048925.1. Classification (NCBI taxonomy): domain Eukaryota; kingdom Metazoa; phylum Chordata; class Actinopteri; order Cyprinodontiformes; family Rivulidae; genus Garcialebias; species Garcialebias charrua. Next base: position 2,944 of record JBBPBX010096159.1, on the reverse strand, counting down.
GCAGCATTTCTAGTGTTGATCTAAGCGATTTGTCTTCAGTTTTGGAAGGTCAATATAAGCAGTAGAAGTTTTAATCTTGCTCAAATCATTTTATTGTATACTCTATTAATGGAAAACTTATTGATTAACTTTTACGATTCAGCTTTAAAAAAACGTGCAGGGAGCTTCGTGGCTTTGAGCATGTCCGATTGTCAGTGCTGGGCAACGCTAATCCATAAATTAGTTCCACAATTTCTAAAACGCTTATTAATTAATTTAGTTCCACAACTTCAAAAGCACAAATGTCTTAAGAAATTTAGTGGAAGCTAAACTAATCCGCAATTTATATTCAACAAATGGTAGTTGACAAGTTTTGCAATATTTGCATTACACTGCCACCTACCGGTGCATGAACAATTAAGCACCTGATCTTACCTCTAAGCCGCGATTCGCTCGGGATGTCATCTTCTTCAATACACCTTTCCCTAATGGTCCAAAATTTTTAAAGTTGTTGAATGTGTTGTTGAGGATTGGATTGCTATTTCGGCTGCTTCTTTTTCTGTTTATTTTAGATTTATCATTAAAAATGCATCGATAAAGTTATTTTAACTGTTTACTGGAAAACTGAAGAGGCGCTGCAATGCATTATGGGATCACAAGGAACCAAACCGTGCTATGCAGGTCAAATGGAGCAACAGCTCAATTTGACCACTAGATGTCTGTGTTCAGCTTTAAATAATTTTATTCTTTTTATTCATTGAACCTTTATTTTATTTTTATTTTTTAAATAATTTCTGCAGTGTTAATTCAATTAACATACACTGTGCAAGGTAATGTCACAAGTAAAATGTAAAAAGTTGAAAAACATGCTCTTTAATTAATTAACAAGTTGATGATAAAGTAGTATTTTGCAATCTTCAAAGACAAGCGCAATGTCTTTGAGAGCAGTTCTGAGCCAGACTCAGACAGAGGAAGGAGCTGCTGCCTGTCAGCTACTTCGATGGAGATAGTAGATCCTTCACGTTTGCAACAGCACGTTGCTCAAACGTATAACAGGCTGTAACATCCTCTAACCCAGCAAGAAACAACCCAAAAAAATTAAAAAACGAGAGGAAATTAACTGTTGTCCCAGCATGTTTTTCACAACAGCCCACTTTTACTCAGTTTAACATTTAAGTGCATTACGCCCGCAGGACTGCCAGTCTACGCTGGTGCAATCGACCGTAGAACCGGGGACATAATTTAAAAATACATGAATAGCGCTTCTTGTTGACTTGGTATCTAGGCTAATTTTCTTAGCAGCTAACGTCCGACAGTCCGGTTCACTTCGGAGATATATAATTTTAAGACTGTAAATCATCCAAAACTCTTATTAATAAACCCTCCATGAATAAAAAGAAATTACAGATGTTACCTGATAGGCAGTAAGATGGTCGCTGCAGACATACGACTCTCAGTAGGAACCCATCGGTCACAAGTTCTCTGTACTTCCATTCTAGGCAAAGTTTCTCATCTTTTGGGAATTTGTGAAGGCTCACTTGTTCACTGCTGATATTAGAACACCCAAATGCGCTACAACGTGACGGCATTTTTCAAGTTACACCAAAAAAAAAAAGAGGCGATCTTTCAGGAAATGAATCTGTATGGAAAGCAGTTAACACACCAAACAAACGGGCAAGGCAGGCTCCGCCTTATGCCCAGTGCCCACGTGTACGTCACATGAAGTTTTGCATAAATTCTCAGATTTCTAGGGGCGTGTCCCAGAGAAAAAATTACCATAAATTGGAATAAAATTTTAATATATTTATAATTTATTTTGCAAAAACGAACAGAGCTGAATGATATAAGATATATATGTTGTGACAAATATGCAAATTTCCAACATCATGTCACAATACCTTTAACATTTAAGTGCATTACACATTAAAAAACTGATCAGTGATTGTACGTTTTAAAACATTTAGTCAACTGTTTTGTTAAAGGGGACCACACATGCAAAATTCACTTTTTAATGTTTTTTTACTCAACTTTGGGTATTTACTTCATAAAAAAACAGTCCTTGTGCCAAAAAAATGCACCCAGTGGTTTATTTACTCTAAGTAGATTTATTTGTCTGTGATTAAAAACGCTTCGTTTCACACTTCCTGCGGTTTGTGACGTCACAAACCGTAGCCAATCACCTCAAACCTGAGTCCAGCCCCTCACCTAGCAACCCCTGGTGATGCTCCACCCACTTGAGTATAAAAGATGTCACGGTTGCCTAGCGGTTTAGGAGCTGACCTGGCGGTCATTTATTCATTTATTTAGCCCCCGGGGGGCTAGGGGTTTGCCCTGCTCCAGCCATGCAGCACATCTCGAGTAAAACCAGAATGTTTTATTACCTTGTTTGAATGAACTCTGTCTCGTTGAAACTGTGCACACACACTCTCGCGGTTTGGACTTGTTTCTTATATGATGAAGGACTACTTTTGCACAACTGTCAGTTTGGTTGAGCGGTTACGACACTTGAGCGCCACGCAGGAGAGCGGAGATCGCATCCTGTCAACGGCATCTTTTTTTTCCCCCTTTTTTTTAAAGCCTTTTGTTTCGGAGAAATCGGGGTGAGACTAGATATATACATCGACATAATAATACTTTATAATTGTTATTTTTACGTTTTAGTTCAATTTTTAGTGTAATATCGCTCCCAACGCGCAGCCGGCAGAAAACTGTGCACACACACACTCTCTCTCGCGGGGCGACAGTCTGTACCATCAAGCACCACTGATCGATATATTTTCAGATTAGCAACTTATTTATTTTAAGAATACCTTTCACTTCATCAAAATCTAATCAAAACTTCAGCGTTCTAAATGTAGGTGGTTGTGATTATTTCTTATACGATGAAAGACTGCTTTTTGCATAACTGCCCGGTTGGCCCAGAGGTAGTGAACCGGACTCGTCATCCGAAGGACACGGGTTCGCG
>JBBPBX010096158.1:0-13078 GCA_038048925.1 Garcialebias charrua | reverse complement strand
TATGTATTTTAGTTTTGTTTACTGCTTTTATGCTACATTGTTGACCAGAGCAACAAAATGTGGAACGTCTTTCTAATTCTAACTCAGTGCTTTAAGTGGGCCGGAACTCACCGGAACCCAGTTCCACCACTTCTAAAATTTAACCCTGAGAGTACCGGGACTTTTTTTAAGAGTAAGGTGCGTTCCGGAACTTATTTTCGTCTTCTTCACTTGAAAGACCCATGGCAGACGGCATAATTTCCCCCTGACTGGATTTCAAGACAGAGCAATGCATCTTCTCGACAATAAAACATCTTTGGTGGAGCGCGTCATTTGGCCAATCACAACCTCAGGACAGACGGGGGGAGGAGACAACAGCGAAATCTGTTAAAAAACAAACAAACTCTGCAACGCGACAGAGCGCGAGGGAGGCGGAAGTAGAACAGGCAGTGTTTCTTGACGATACGAGAGAACCCAGCTGATGAAAACATGACAGAGTCATAAACTAACTTCACCACGGTGTGTATGAAGGAACAGCTGCAGGCAAGTCTCTACATTAAACCACATCTATCACTAAATCAGAAACAGTAAAAACCCCTCCTAAATTCACTGTTGGTGGTTATTAAAATGTCACCTGTTCATTGGGTAAAGTTAATATTTTTATACATGCAGTTGAGTGTCACCATTGTTTAGTAAAATGGCATGTTGTGTTACAAATAAAACTAAATAAAAATTAACAAAATAAAAGTCAATTGCACCCCTAAAGCCACTGTGATAAAGTGTCACATTAATTTCATTATAGCCACAGGAGTGAGTTTAAAAACAGGATGATGTCTATATGATCTAGTTGAATGAGGTGTCTCTAAAATATCCTGATTCATGATCAATAATAATTTAAACAATTTTTTAATCTGTCCACAGGACCTGACTTTATTTTGTTAGATGTCTCTAAAATAGTTATTGAATCAAGTGTTTACATGTAGGTAAACATAGATGTTTAACAACTTGTTAAAATACACCAGAATGCAGGAAATGGCTTCTACTTTATTCAAAATTTCTGGCAAAACATCTTCACCAGCATATTTAAGAAATGAGTTTTTACTTTTAGTAAGTATGTTTTATTTATATAGCACATTTCACAGACATGAGAGTCACATACTGTAGTGCTTTACAAAAGGAAAAATAAAATCTTAAAATCACAGAAGTACTATACAAAAAGGTAAAACATAACAAACTCTAAAATCAATGTACAAAATTAACCAAAAGCCTGTCTGAAGAGATAAGGGAGGGTACCGGCACTTATTTTTTTCCACTTAAAGCACTGTTCTAACTAATTAAGCATCAGAACATGTTAAGGTTGTAAAGGAGTAGATGAGATGCTCCACAGATTGACACGAACCACCGTGAAATGAGTCATCATGTCTGTTTTTAATTTTGGATCCCAGCCCATCAAGCAAAATGTCTGTTTCATTTATGTAAACATTTTAGTAGAGCAGAGATCTGCAGTGACACTTCCAGGGTCTTTTCTTTGTTCTTATTTTTTTGCGATGACAAGCTGGCAACATGTTTGGTTCCACAAAATATTTCATTGAACACAACAATCCTCTTGACTTCACACCATCAGATTCATTACAGAACATATCGGAAAAGCTTAATGCTGCATTCAGCCACATTGTGTCCATGTGTTTAAAAGTGTATCCACTTAGAGCTGTTAAAAATGCTTGAAACCCTCTAACAAACAGGAAGCCAATGATCTGAGGCTAATGGTGACATTGTGTGGTGATGCCATCTATAAACACTTTAAAAATAATGAAAAACTGCTTATTATGCATTAATTAAGCGTGACAGAGGCAAAACTGACCAGTTTTTTGACAAATAGTGATCCAAATCTGTTCACCTTATATATTTCATCTAGAGTTGTTATATTAAACATTTCAGCCTTGTAAGTACAATAAGTATTTTTACACCTATTTATTTAGCATATATTACACTTTATCACTGCATTATAAGTATCTACAACTAATATTATATCCTAAAATCAGTTTTGTCTCTCTGTTACCTTTAATTAATGCATGCTAGGCAGTTATTAATGATTTATAAAGTGTTTATAGAGGAACTAATATTGTGTCTATAAACTATTTATTAGACATATATAAGGGGAGCCTTATTGTAAAGTGATACCCATAAAGAATATGTGATGGGGTCAATGTAGCATCTTGTCTGTAATCTTTCAAACATTAGTAAAATAGTGAATCTATAATCTAGCATTAGTTCAGTAAAGCCACCACATAAAATAGAAGTTGCCTCAGTTAAAAACATGTTGTTTTGTTAGTCAGGATGAAATATCTATAAACAAATATAAATATGAAACAACTCTGAGTCATGTGAGTACAGTATTACTAAACTGACATGTTTTGTTGTCTTTCTAGGATTTATTCTTTGGTGACTAAAGAAACCCACAGCAGTAAAGTTTATTATTCCACAAAGGGCTTCACAGATCCATATACTAACTAAATCTTTAAACTCTTATTAAAGTCATCTCAACACAGGTAGTTACTGCATTAACAATAAAAAGAACAATATAACCTGTTATAAGAAGAGACTGAAGAGATAACACAGCATGTGGACCTTCAGGTGTTTTAACACTCTTGCAGAAAGTGTAGATTATTTTAGTCTGTGTTAAATCACAAAGGGAAACTAACAATGAGCAGTTTCTGTGAAAACAAATTATGAACACGCTCAGAATGACTTTGCAGAAATTTATTGTAAAGTTGAAACTAAATTATTAAAGTCAAATAAAAATGAAGTGAAGATAAGCTAAATGAAAGAAATATAAACTTACAAGCTAAAAACGATTGTGAAATGGTTTTCACATGCAGCGCAACGTTTTTTCAAGGATTTGAAATGTCAAAGCATTTATACGAGGATGAATGTAATCGTAAATAATTTAAATAATTCAAAAAATATAAATGTTACGTAAAGTGGCTGAACAAGCAGAATGTGTTGATGCCTAAATGGCTGAAATAACTGGAATGATGTTGAAATAGTTGTATTAAAAAATGTACAGAATGATCTCTAAACAGGAAAACAATAAACAAAGTAGCTGTATCTCATGCTTTAAAATGAACTACAGAAACGATGAAAAGTTTGTTAAAATGAACAAAGTTAAGTTAGTAAAACAAACAGTTTAGATGAATTTCGGGGGAACGACTTGCTTCTAGCCTTGACTTCCTTTCACAGAGCTCTCCTCACACGCCTCATCATCGCTGCGGTTCCTTAAAAGGTAAAATCTACGGCGTGATCTTCCCTCCACTCAGCCCAGAACATCCCTGCTTCCCAACAGCTCATCTCATGAGAAAATGAAGCCTTCTTCTCACTCATCCTTCACCCCCGCAGGACCAGAAAATGTCTCCGCCTGTCCAAAACAGCCTCTGCTGGTCAAAGCAACAGACTTATTTTATAGAGAAAATAAAAATCACAAAAAAGTCTACAAAGATTCATTCATTCAACCTTTATTTAGGCAGGTTAATCCCATTGAGCCTCGAGGACTCATTTACAAGAGAGACCTGATTTCAACAAAGAATTATGTCAACCAAGATAACCGATGTAAATACTGTACATTAATAAATGAAACCACGAGCGATGTTTCGTTGTGATGATTGGAAAACATCTTGTTTTGTGAGGACGGAGCTTCAACTCATTTTAAAGGACTTAAGTTACACATGAATGTACTATTTTCTCACTCTTGATTCATGACCTATTTCTCTCTCTCTCTCTCTTTCAAACACATACACACACACCTGCTACTACAGCAGGGCGCGGCGTCTGTGTGTGTGTGTCACCTGCAGACTGAGGCTCTCCTATTTGTGCAAAGAGAGAACAAGTACATGCATGCCTCCCCCGTTTTTCTGTGCTCCCTGAGAAGTAGTTCTGTAACTGCTGCAAGGTTTCTCCTGGGACCCCGTGCACAAGCCAACACATGCACACACACCCCCACTCCACACACACACACAGAGGATTAAAAAAGGAAAAGAGTGAATAATATTACCATCAAAGCTCCCTTGCTCGGCTGTCACCCACATTTTTCTTCAGTAACTAACAATTATCATGAATTTGAAGCTTCTATATGTGACACAAAGGAGAAAATAAAAAAAGGCAGAAATGAGAAAAATGAAAAAGCAACAGCCTTTTATCAAATAGGGCCACTTTATGTTGAGAAATTACCAAGATAAACCCTGAAACCCATTTAGTGGTCTTTGAGATATTTTGCTAACAGACTATGTCTACTACTATTACACCAAACCTTGGCGCAGCTTCTGTTGAACTGAATGTGTTATATCCATTTTTGCACTTGCAAAAATCCAGTTGAGCCCTAAACGTATTCAGCTGTAAAAGGCGACCATGATTCATTAATAATAATAATAATAATGTGTTTGTCTGTCATCTGTGTATGTTTCCCATACACAGACGAAATTCGTCTCTGCATTTAACCCAACCACCCCAGGTGGTGCAGTGAGCAGCCAGAGGGCGCTCGGGGCGCTGGAGAATTAGGTGTGCACTCATAGACACCCCAAATGTTTCGCTAACGGTGCAGATGAACAAACACACAGCCACGAGCAAAAACATCATTCATTCATTCAGCCTTTATTTAAGCAGGTTAGTCCCATTGAGACACGAGGACTCATTTACAAGACAGACCTGGATTTTAACAGAGTGATGACAACAGTGGACAACAATGACAATATTATACAAATGATTCGTATAATTATTATTATTATTTTTTTTACAAATGAAAACTAAATGATAATTAAAAGGATAAAGAGAAGTAGCGGAAAAAAAACTTCTAGAATAAAAGTGGGTGTAGAAAACTAAACAGGAACATGTCTGCGTTGGTTCTTGCCAGGAACTTAACAGATGTTTAAAGCTACTTAGAGAGGTCAAGGTCGAGAGCTTCAAATCTTTTTGCAAGATATTCCATATCAATATTCCATATTGCGCTTCCTTCACCTTTGATGGGCTCATTATTTTCATTATTAATTAATTATAATTCATTATGACAGCACAATGGCTCAGTGGTTATCACTGTTGCCTCATAGAAAGAAGGTCCTGTTTTCAATCCCCAATTGGACCTGGGGTTTTTCTGTGTGCAGTTTGCATGTTCTTCTCGTTCAGGTGTGGGTTTTCTCTGGGTACTCTGGTTTACACTAATCTGCTGCTCACCACTTGAGTGTGTTTGTGAAAATGTTCTGAAGTTAAACCTTTATTTCTGAGATTTACATTCAGTCTCATTCTTTACCTCTGCTCACTCCCTCCACCTCATCGTATCTCCCACCTTCCACTCTCTTTAAGAAGCAGTGCATGACATTATCCATCCATGACATTATCCCCCTCACACCCCCACCCACACAACCACCACCAGGAGAGCCATAATGGTCGCCTGTCTCCGCAGAGACTCCATTTCTTTCTCTTTCTGACGAGTGTCTTCTACAAATGGAGGGATGACGGGACAAAAGGTGTGGCGTGTGCTTGTGCAAGGCAGAGAAAAAACAAAAAGCACCGTTCCGGCTGAGCAAACCGAAAAAGCACCTCATAACTAGAAAGCAATGACCCCTGCAAATTCACAAATTTGCCGGCAAACACGTTCAGTTTCTGAGCCACTGGATTGTTTTGGCAGCCCCCACCAGGGGGAACAGCGATGCCTTTGTGAGGAGGTGGAGGTCAGTTGACATCTGCCCAGAGGTTCCTCCTGACTCGACCCGGAGTGACCTTTGAGCTGTAATGTTTGTGGGCATGTACCCTCTCGTGGCGGTGGGAGAAAAAGACATGAACAACTTTCAGGTATCCAGTTCAAACTGGGTCACCTCTGGAAGATGAGGCGAGGTGCCGGGGAATTTACCATAGTGCCCATGAGCCATGTTCAGATTCAAGTTGCTAAGTGTGCTTATTGAGTTATTTAATATGCACAGATTGTGCTGATTCCCACTGAGCACAAGACTTTTAGTCAGAGTTTTGGCTTTTCTTTAAAAAAAATCATTTTAATCAGTCGCTTACGGAAGGGTATTGCTGTCATCCATGAAATAATATTTTTTGATATTATCTAGTAAAAACGTTATAAGTATGTAGTAAAAAACGTGATAATATGTAGTAAAACGTGATATTATGTAGTAAAAACATGATAAGTATGTAGTAAAAATGTGATATTATGTAGTAAAAATGTGATATTATGTAGTGAAAACCTGATATTATGTAGTAAAACGTGATATTATGTAGTAAAACGTGATATTGACCCACTTGTTCAAAAAAGCTTTCAGTGTGTAACTTTTATTACTTTTTATTACTTTTGGTATTTTAGTATGTAGCTTTTTTATTTCCATTGCCTCCTTTTATTGCTGTTGCTTTTATTCTTTTTTCACTGATTTATTGTACCAGTTTTTATATTTTCTGTCCTGTTAAGCACCTTGGTCAATGCAAGGCATTGTAGGAAGGTGCTATACAAATAAAGTTTATTATTATTATTATATTATGTAGTAAAATTGTGATAAGTATGTAGTAAAAACGTGATATTATGTAGAAAAAACGTGATTTTATGTAGTAAAAATGTTATACTTATCACGTACAGTATTTACTACATAATATCATGTTTTTACTACATAATATCATGTTTTTACTACATATTATCACGTTTTTACTACATAATACTGTATCACTTTTTTTTTCATTCATTCATTCAACCTTTATTTAGTCAGGTAAATCTTTTGAACCTCATGGGCTCATTTACGAAAGCGACCTGCTAAAACTAAAGAACAATGAACAGCAGTGGTAGAATTTCCTTAAACAATAAACAATAAACAAACAAACAATAAACAATAGAAAACAAAAGAGAGAAAAAAAACAAAAGAAAGTTTTTTTTTTTTTAACAAAGTATCAAAAAACTAGCAAAACATTATAAGGTAGACGTATAAAATCAAAGACAGGAACAAATCTGCATTGGTTTTTGCCAGGATTCCAACAGATTCTGAAAACCATTTAGAGAAGTCAAGGTCGAGAGCTTCAGATCTTTTTGTAAGATATTCCATGAAGCAGGAGCGGAGTAGGAGAAGGCCCTTTTTCCAAGTTCAGTCCTCACTGACGGAACACTGCAGGTAATCATGTCCTGAGAGCGCACACTGTAGCTGCACTCACGCAAAGACATGTAGGAGGAGATGTATGAGGGCAGCAGACCAAGAAGTGATTTAAAGATGAAAATGTACCAGTGGAAGAGTCTGCGTGAGGTTAATGATGTCCAGTTAACCAGTGAATACAGGGTGCAGTTTTTACTACATACTATCACATTTTTACTACATAATAAGAGAGAGAGAGAGAGAGAGAGAGAGATAAGAGATTTATTTATTAACATTGCACCAGTTAATTAATACAACGTGATTATGTAGCACAGTCGTCCAGAGAGGGAGAGTATGCAAGCTGCAGCATTTCCAAACACATGACATGTTCTTCTGCGCGGCCGCGCTCATCCGTCTCCGGATGAAGGTCAAACAGATATGGAAAAAGGAAAAACACAATAGGTATCATTTGTGATATTCAAAAAAAGAATCTATCAAAGATTGCCTTAAGACACTCTATGATAAAGTCCCAAAAACTCTATCAGCAATAAGCACAACCAGACAAGACATTGTTGCAGATTTGACGACATGCAAGGAGATCAAAAGAGTCTGTGAGCAGCACTTCAGATAACACAGTTCAGCAGTTGTTAACCTTGGCGCCTCCGAGCGCACTCCCAGAGACCTCTGGGGAGGGAGGGGGGGGGTCAGCAGTGTCTCTCAGCTTCACTCCAGGAGAATAGTTCCTAGCAAACGGCCTTCTTCTTTTCCAAGGTCGAGCAGAAACTAGATTAGATAGTTATTGTTTATCTTCAATCCAGGCCACAGTGTTCTTTTTGACTGCAGCCTTCCAGAGTCCAGGTGCTGTTCAGGTCCAAAATCGCCGAATCAAATGAGTTTCCGAAGCTACGAACCCCCATCCGTGCCCTGATTAATGCCGGGCGGCTGTAAACGAGTTCCAAAGCGCACCGCAGGTCCACGGTGGTCTACCGCTCCCATTGTGCGGTTCAGCTCGTACAACAGCTGGGTTGAGGAGCTCACAGCCCGGATCAGAGACTCTTGCTGATCAGGAAGTTTGGCCAGTGCGCCGATAGCTGCCGAAGTCTTCCTGATCTTCCAGTAACAGACAGCTCCGCTCACGCCAAAAAACAGAGCAGCTGCCACCAATATCCCAATAATCCACAAATCTTCCACGTCTTCGACAGACAGGACGGTCAAACACATGGGTTGCCACTGTCCCCAGGAGTCCATCATGTATCCGACAGCGTGCGTGTCAGAGGGGCAGACCGCTTCTCCTGGCCCGGTCCGCTTCGTGGAAAAAATCTTATCTATAGATGAAACAGCCCAATTTATTAAATCCATCGGAAATTGGTTCGAGTGAGCGCTGAAGAGTCACGGACGAGACAAAAAGCAAGCATGGAGGAGGAAAAGTTAGGGAGGGTAGGAGCAAAAAGATATGCGACTTGCTTTGGCGAGAGCCGGAAGAGGAAGGAATATCACGTTTTTACAACATAATATCAAAAATTATTATTTCATGGATGACAGCAATGCCCTTCCATAGTCGCTCCAAAAGGTGAAGATGGATGATCATTTTGTCTGTCTGTTTGTGTGCATGTGTTCAGGTGTCTGTCTGTTAGCAAAATATCTCATGAACCACTGAACACATTTTAATGAATATCTCAGAAAGTAACTGATGGATAAACATCTAGCACTAACTCAACTCTAGATTGCTGAAGCCAAGTGAACCGAGAGAACACAAATATGGCTATGATTCAGTCAATTTTATATTACGTGCTAAAATTTAATGTGGTAGTAGCTGAGAGTCACTCACAACACACACTCTAAACCTGATATCTGAAGATACTGAATAACATTGTGCGTAACAGTTTTTACTGGTCCAAGACTAGACCAATGTGTCTACATCTCCATCATTTCTCAACAAAAGCTGATATTTGTCTAACCTTTGACATGCAAGCTCAGTCCTCACCTCCTTCTACAGATGTGCAGTGGAGAGCATCCTGTGCTCCAGCATCAACGTGTGGCATGGAGGCTGCACAGCTGCAGAAAGAAAAGCTTTGCAGAGAGTGGTGAAGGCTGCACATAAGTCTGTTGGAGTCAGTCTCCCCACCATCACAGACATTTACACCTCTAGATGCAGGAAGAGAGTCACCTGTATTATGAAGGACCCCACTCACCCAGCACACACACCTTTTGCCCCACTCCCCTCAGGACGGAGGTTGAGGAGCATCAAATGTAGAACCACTAGACTGAGGAACAGCTTCTACCCTGAGGCTGTAAGACTCATGAATCCCTAGCCAGAAAAATCACAGTAATGCCACTAGTTGAAGATTTGGCACATTATCTGTGCTGCTGATTATCCATGCTGCTGATTTCTTACCATAAGCTGATGTATTTATACACATCTGCTCACTACAGATTCATGTTCAAGCTGTTGTTTAATACACCGCATTATATTGTATTATTATTGTTTAGCCTATGTCTTAGATCCTTGCACATTCTTTATTCTTTTATACTTTAGATTATTGCTTTTTTTGGGTGTAACTGGGACCTTGAGTACACAATTTCATTCCACCTCATGTACCACGTATGATGCGAATGACAATAAAGTCATCTTGAACCTTTAAAGGCGTCAGGCGTCATGAGCTCTTTTCAGGAAAGTTAGGCCTTTGACTACCAGGAGTTTTATTTGTATCAACTTCTAGTTTTAGTAACTGTTACTACAAACATTTACCGGTAATTTCATACGGCTGTTTTTTTATTGTTGTAAAATGAAATAAAAAGCATTATATTTACAAATGATAAACCCAAAACTGCGTGGCTGGCTGCAATTTTGCCACAGTACAAGTTACACTGAGAACATTACCATAACACCTTGCGGCACAAATATATTTTACATGTTGGGAATTAGTTATGAGTGAAACAAGTAAATATTTAATCACAACAACGGGATAAAAACACCGTCCGCACTTCTAGAATATCAAAAATCAGCTTCATTAGTAAGTACATTCTAAGCAGCTGTGAGATTCAAGCTTGCACTCCATTGAGCTCTCACAAGAGGCACGCTGCTTGAAGAGCACGCTCTTCTGTTTGCTGAAACTGTTCTGTGTTTGCTTGGAATCCTCCAGCCTTGGACAGGTGCTCCACACACCTCGAGAGGGAACGGCAAGCGTGCAAATAAAACACAATCGCTAGAAAAATACGATTTCAGGTGCCTGGAAATCATGATTTTGCACAATGTCTTGAATCTGTTTGTAGATTTCACACATGCAGGCAAAGGCTGCATGGTTTCTGTGCATGTTTCCTGGTTTTTCTTTTATGCTATTTTTGTAGATACACTCAAACAACTTTGGGGTCAGCATGGAATAATCAGATGAAAATCCTTACTTGAACAGAAACCTGTTCTTCTTAGGCCTGCCTGCCACTACAGGTGCCTGTGTAGCATTTGTAAAATATCTCATAAACCACTGGATGGATTTTTCTAATACTTTCATAAAATAATTGTTGGATGCACATGTCTAACGTTAACGTTCATACTGAACCTAATTCAAGATGTCAGCCCAAGCTACTGATCATAAACAACGTCAAAATGGCTATAACACAAACACTTTTACAAATATTTGGCATTTAAGTATATTTATTTTGCAGTTTTAATATCTGAGCAGCACATACTCGGAAATTTACACATTGCACAATCTTTTTTGTTTTGAATGTTGTTCAGTCTTTTCATCAAAGTAATTATTGGGTGTACACCTACAACTGATTAATTTTTTCGAGTCAAGCCAATCAAGATGGCGTCTACAGCTAATTGACCGTGTCTTATAAAAATTGGGTTTCACTCAGCCAGTTTTACAGGTATCGAGGTGAAATTTGTTGCAATAGAAGCTGAGCACAACACATACACTATAACTGCTAACTGATCGTATGAGAGCTCACAATAATGCAGGAGATCACAACTTTATTTAAAAGGTTTGACCAAACAATGAAATAACTCATTCCATCTGCATAAAATTTTGGCACAAAGGCAGTAAGCAATGTGTATTTCTTATAAGATCAGCTTTAACCTCTAAATCTTGCAGCTATCTTAAAACAAGATAAGTGTTAAATACTAGCACAGTCTCTTACAAGAGCCATGCACATTCCTTTTAGTAAATAGTGCAACAAGTAACTCTCAGCCTGGGTTGAGAGACTTTAACATGTGAGGCATGTGCACCACCTGCAACATGTGCACCACCTGCAACATGTGCACCACCTGCAACATGTGCACCCCCTGCAACATGTGAACCACCTGCAACATGTGCACCCCCTGCAACATGTGCACCACCTGCAACATGTGCACCACCTGCAACATGTGAACCACCTGCAACATGTGCACCACCTGCAACATGTGAACCACCTGCAACATGTGCACCACCTGCAACATGTGAACCACCTGCAACATGTGCACCACCTGCAACATGTGCACCACCTGCAACATGTGAACCACCTGCAACATGTGCACCCCCTGCAACATGTGCACCACCTGCAACATGTGCACCACCTGCAACATGTGCACCACCTGCTACATGTGCACCACCTGCAACACTTGCAACACTGGCATGTTGTTTGAAATACGAGTGGGAAAGCGTTCTGATGCTGTTTGGTCAAAAAAATGAGCCAAGGTGAGTTGTGTCAGCAAACTGAAGGGATGAATTAAGATTATTTGTTTGCAATCTTCACATTAAGGGTGCTAAAGTAAATAGTGAACTAAATAAATAATGATCAAGCAGGATTATAAGTGTGCAGACAACACAAGATTAAGTTCACAATGTGTGGTTTCACTGCAGACCACCAGTCTTCTTAGAAATTATTTATAAAGCTAGCGTTAGATTCACTCTTTGCCACACCAATTTGAAGGAATTCAAATGCACTCAGAAGCCACTGAGAAAAAAAAACGTATCGCACACGAGTGACTGTGATTGGCTGTGAGACCTGTCAGCAAAGATTTTCCAAACCTTTCTTCTTTTTCATCTCTTTCCTCTCCAAAGCCTACTGGTGGGCTGATGTCAGAAATGCAAATGCTAAAAGTTTGGTTCGAACTCGAGAAAGTCCTATTTTTACATTCGGATTATGAAGTTTGCACAAAATCTCTTCTTTTTTTTAATGCCTGAATCAGTTTTAGCTGCTTGTGCTTTTGTAATTTGTGGTCTGAAAATCATGAGGCTACAAAAATGAAAAGTATATCCTAAATTTAATGTGAAAGATGAGATAAGTTTTACAAGAACAGCCTTATAAATTTGAAGATTTAGCATCCCTTTGAAGAAATGTGAACCAAGATCATCTGTTGAGAAACAAGGAAGGTGTGGACATTTTGTTTGAACATCAAAGTTCATGCACAATAATCCAGGTAGAAAATCCAACAAAAGTGCAGTCAGGTCATCTGGGTGGTTTATTTTCTTTCCTTTTTGTTGTTGTTGAGATGCTTTGTCCTTCATCCAAAGGACTTCATCAGTCAGAGGAGCCACAACAACCTGGGTCCCACAAGCAGCACGCTCCCATAGTGGACCCACCAGTTTACTTGGTGATATGATGTTTTCTGGAGTCTGCCCTCTCCCCCATCGACTCCGCTAAGGCAGCCATAGCCAAACTGGTTCAAAACATAGAACTTTGATGTTTTGGACCAGTATGGCTTTGGCTGCCTCAGAGGAGTCGATGGGGGAGAGGGCTGACTCCAGAAACCATCATAGCACCAAGTAAACTGGTGGGTCCACTATGGGAGTGTGCTGCTTGTGGGACCCAGGTTGTTGTGGCTCCTCTGACTGATGAAGTCCTTTGGATGAAGAATGAAACGTCTCAACAACAACAACAAAAAAGAAATCGTCCAAATGACCTGACTGAACTTTGTTGGATTTTGTTTGAACCTTGAAAAAAATATGCAGGTTGTCCCCGACTTACAACGTCATCGACTTACGATGTTCCGGACTTATGAACGGACTAACAAACGG
>JBBPBX010096157.1:2699-13078 GCA_038048925.1 Garcialebias charrua | reverse complement strand
CATGGATTGGTTCCTCGTACCATGAAGTGGTCCTTTACCATTTGCAAAGGTTTTCCATGGCACATTAAATAGCATTAAAAGTCATTAAATGGATTTTGCACAATTTAAGGCTTTAAATGCCATTAAAGCTATAGTATGTAAGATTGTAATGTAGTCTGTAACTTTTCAAACAATATATTTTTAACATATTTCTTCACTCAGTCACTATCTACTGACAAACTGATGTTAGACCAAGTAATCTCTGAAAAAATCTATTGTCCCCTTGCTTCTCTATCAGCATTTATAAAAACACTGAAAACACAAGAGTGACCAGGACACTGACAGCCAATAAAAACAGAGTTGTTTGTCACGCCCCAACCCACGCCCCCACCTGTCCCAGCCGCAGCTCGTTCTCATTCAAAGGATTGCAAAGCGATGCAGGACTGTTTTTTATGTGACACAAAATGTATTAAATATCCCTTCTTTATCCCAGAGCTGGACTTTTATTTAGTTTTTTTGCCAAAAGCCAAGTGATCGCTTCATCCTGCACTGACAGGAATTAGGAAATGGATTTGTCACGACTCACGAGCGAATTAAAACATGTCCGACGTTGCTTTGTGAACCTCTGATGATTTCTGCTGGATTTTGTGTTGTAGGATGAGTGATTCGTGGTTTTATAAAAAAAATTTAACAGTTATATTATCATATAAACACAGAATATCGCAGCGCAGACAGGAGGAGGTGGAGCATTCCACACATTCCAGACCAGCGCAGCGACATGAGGAAGTCACGAGCGAATTAAATCATGTCCAAACGTTGCTTCGTGAACCTCTGCTGGTGTCTGCAGGATTTTGTGTTGTAGGATGAGTGATTCGTGGTTTTATTAAAAAATTTTAACAGTTATATTATCATATAAACACAGAATATCGCAGCGCAGAGAGACCGGAGGAGGTGGAGCATTCCAGACATTCCAGACCAGCGCTGACATGAGGAAGTCACGAGCGAATTAAATCATGTCCAAACGTTGCTTCGTGAACCTCTGATGATTTCTGCTGGATTTTGGGTTGTAGGACTAGCGCTCCATGGTTTTATTTTATCTTATTAGAAGGTTTTATTAACATAAACACAGAATATCGCAGCGGTTCTGAGCAGAGAGCAGCAGGGGGCGGAGCAGATCCCAAGTTCAGCTGCAGAGCACTGTGCCATATATGGCTCTGAGGGGAGGGAGCAGAATGCTTTTCTGCGCTGAAAATATTTCTAAGTCCCAGAGAGTCCCAGAGTGTTCAAATATCGCAGACCCCAGCTTTAAGAACATAAAATTTGAATCTCAGCGTTAAAGATTTTTCATGAGTTTTTTTTTTAAGGAGTTGAGCGATGTCTGTCACATTTAATGTGTTGCACTCCACATTAACACAGCTGAGTTCTTCTCCACACCACTTTTGGAGCAAGCTAGAATTGAAAGGAAAAGCTTGGGGACAATGGCACATGACAAGTTCCACCTGTTACACAAAACAGAACAGTAAAAATTGTTTGTGTTCACTGTCAATGGCATTAAAAGGCATTGGATTTGACTGGCTAATTTCTGCATAAACCCTGAGGGTAAAAGCCCCAATACAGGCTGTTACCACCTCTGTGCTTGACTGTGGGGACTGTGTTCTGGTTATATTCAGCATTTATCTCCTGGATTTCCATCCATTATTGCAAAGTTTGTTACTGATGTTTTTGGTGTCTGGTCCCAACTGCCTTTAGACCAGGGGTCACCAACACAGTGCCCGTGGGCACCCGGGTGCCCCCAAGGACCATTTGAGGTGCCCTCGGACCTGTTCTAAAAATAGCACAACTCACCACTAAGCTGCATTTAAATTTTCATTTTATTCAGTTGTTATTCTTTTTTTGTATTTATATATACAGTATATATATTAAAATGTCTATCTTAAAAATATGTTCTTAAAAATATGTTTATTATACATTTTTTTCAATTTACACTTTGTTATTTCCAAAGAGTTTATCAAACTGGTGCCCTTTGTATGACTCCGTACCCACGAAGTAGCTATCAGTTTCAAAAAGATTGGTGACCCCTGCTTTAGACCATTATGGGGAGAGTCTGATCATTTTTAAAGTGAGGTTCTGTCAGATAGTAAACATCCATTTACTGATCACCTGATGATTTCATTCAATGTTAATCTTAAATTTTCCTCAGAGAAACCTCAATGCACTCTTTCCTTCCATAATATCAAGAATATCAACCATGACACTCTTTTATCTCATATTAATAATACCTTCTCCACCTTCAACTCCTCCAACCCAGATGATCTTGTCACATTATACAACACCAGCCTCACCAACATCCTTAACTCTGTTGCTCCTCTGAAAACTCGGACTGTTTCCTTCTCCAACTCTGCACCCTGGTTCACTCCAGCACTCCGTTCTCTGAAAACCAAAGGTCGGCGGCTAGAGCGTCTATAAAAAATCCGGTCTCACAATTCACAAGGAACTTTATGCAAACCACCTCATCCATTACAAGAACAGTATTTCTCAAGCCAAATCCAGCTACTTCTCAGACATCATCAGTTCCAATGTTGGTAATTCAAAGACATTGTTCTCTCTCCTTCACCGTTCTGTCTCATCTCCTAACTCTCTACCCTCTCACATGGTTTCCACAGAATTTTGCAACTCCCTGATGTCATATTTCAATGAAAAGATTATTTCAATTCATAAACACCTTGGACCAAATACTGCCCCCAGCATCCTTGTTGAACTCCCCCCTCCCTCCCTCCCTTTCTCTGTCTTCTCCCTCCCCTCTGCTGATGACATTGCTGACATTATCAGCAAGTCCAAGTCCTCATCCTGTCAACTTGACCCATTTCCCACAGTTCTTGTTAAATCCTGTCTCCCGTCTCTGCTCCCTATCATCACTAATATCATCCACTCCTCCCTAACCTCTGGCATTGTTCCCACAGCCTTCAAATCTGCTGTCATCACCCCCATCATCAAGAAACCAGGTCTTGACTTGACCAACTTCAATAATCTTCGTCCGATCTCCAATCTGCCCTTCATCTCCAAGATTCTTGAAAAAACTGTTGCTAGTCAACTTCACTCTCACCTGTCCAACAACAACATTCATGAAGAGATTCAATCTAGATTTCGCCCCCACCATAGCACCGACCTTCTTCTTGCTGCTGACTCTGGTCTTCTGTCCATCCTCATTCTTCTTGATTTAAGTTCTGCCTATCTGTCATTCTATCCTCCTCAACAGACTAACCTCCATTGGCATCTCAGGTACCCCGTTAGACTGGTTCAACTCCTATCTCTCTGACCGCACTCAATTCATTCAGCTTAAATCCTTCCGTTCCCAGTCTTCCCCTGTCTCCACGGGTGTCCCCCAAGGCTCTGTCCTCGGACCCCTCCTCTTCATCATTTACCTCCTTCCTCTAGGTCACATCTTCCGCAAATACGGCGTCCATTTCCACTGTTATGCTGATGACACACAGCTCTACTTGTCATCAAAACCTAACTCCACCCACCCACCCTCCATCCTCACCGACTGTCTCAATGAGCTAAATCACTGGTTTTCTAACAATTTCCTTCAACTAAACAGTAACAAAACAGAAATCATTCTTGTCTGTACCAAAAACTCTATTTCAAAATCAGAACATCTTCTCGTCCCCCTTAACAACTCTCTGCTATCCCCCTCCCCTCAGGTCAAGAGTCTCGGTGTCATCCTCGACACCACTCTCTCCTTCACTTCACACATCAACAATATTACTCGGTCTGCCTATTTCCACCTCCGTAATATTAACCGTCTCCGTCCTTCTCTCACACCCCGCTCCACAGCCATCCTGGTGCACAGTCTTGTGACTTCCCGTATCGATTACTGCAACTCCCTTCTCTACGGCCTCCCCAACAAATCTCTCCACAAGTTACAGATGGTCCAGAACTCAGCTGCCCGTGTCATCACTCAAACCTCCTACTATAACCACATCACTCCTGTCCTGCAGCAGCTCCACTGGCTCCCGGTTAAATCACGCATCATCTTCAAAATTCTACTTCTCACGTTCAAAGCTATCCACAACCTTGCCCCTCCTTATCTATCTGACCTCCTACAAATCTCCATCCCATCACGCTCTCTCAGATCCTCCTCTTCGCTACATCTCCATGTACCCTCTGCCCACCTCTCCACCATGGGGAGCAGGGCCTTCACCTGCTCTGCCCCTCACCTCTGGAACGCTCTACCGCCAGACCTTCGAAACACCACCTCCCTTTCTCTGTTCAAGACAGCCCTGAAAACACATCTCTTTAGACTAGCTTATCATTAACTTTACTAAATGTATTTTTATTATTTTGCATTTTATAATCTTTATGTATTTTATATTTCAATTTGTCACTGATAATGTTTGAACTGTATTGGTTTGTTAAGTGTCCTTGGGTGTCCTGAAAGGCGCTTTTAAATAAAATGATTATTATTATTATTATTATTATTATTATTATTATTATTATAGTAATTATTACCTTACCAGCTGTGACATCAATCACATAATACAGGAGTGAAGTCTTTGTCAAGGCTAGTCTAAGGGCTAGCCAAATGAAGGCCCCCTTGAATTGTTTCCAATGCTTTCTCATTTACATAGTAACACTACTAGACTTCCTCTTTAACAAACTCTTCTTTTGTAGTTGTGGACGGATCTCTCGTGTTTCTCATTATCCTCCACCCTCAAAGCAATATATTTTATTCAACATTTATTTATTCATGTTAGTTGACTGAGAACTCATTTTCATTTGCAACATCTTGCATGGAGCTCCAGATTGAGTGCAAATGGTGTCATTTTATATTTCTTCCATTTCCCAGTGATCGCACCTACAGGTGTCACCTTCTAACCAGGCTCCTTTCTGATGGTCTGGAGCTTGTTTCTAGCCTTTGGCAGATATACTACAGTATTTTGTTCCTGACTTTGACATGTCCATGGTGGTGAAGAGGTTGGAATGGAAGAAATCATTTCTGTAGACAAGTGTAGTTTATACACATGAGATTAAGAGTGTCTGGTGTTGGGCTGTTTATAATCAAGTGGTATGAACATTTAAAGTGTCTGTGACATCATCTTCCTTCTTTTCATGAAATGATAGAAGATATATATCTTGTATCATTCAACTATGTTCGTTTTTGCAAACAAAATGAAAATTCCTTTCAAACTGAGATTAAAATTAAAATCAGTGTTTCTTCTTGGAATATCCGACTACACGCGAATGCACCATCTGTGACGTAGGAGGATGAACCTCGAGTCTGGGTGTGCCATGATAACGCATCAATTCTCTGCCAGATTGCCTTTTTTTGTATAATGCCGTTACGTTGTGTTGCATTTGGGTGTTCTAATATCATCAGTGAACAAGTGAGCCTTTTCACTTTCCCAAAAGATGGAATACTTCTTCAAGTATGGAATAAATAAAGCTGCCCCCGCTTTTGGAGCGCACTCGCTTCCTGAACAGGTAAGACAAAAAAAAATACGGGTGCGGACCTAAATTAGAACCTGCTGTTTCTGCAAATCTAACTTCCTGCTTCCCAAACTGAAGACAAATTGCTCAAATCTTAACTTAGATTGCTAATTTCATCGTTTTATTTATTGTCCGCCATGAATATTTAATAGGGGCATTCTAAAGACGCTCATCCTCCTACGTCACAGATGGCGCATTCGCGTGAAGTCGGATATTCCAAGAAGAAACACTGATTTTAATTTTAATCTCAGTTTGAAAGGAATTTTCATTAATTTATCATTTTGTTTGCAAAAACGAACATAGTTGAATGATACAAGATATCTTCTATCATTTCATGAAAAGAAGGAAGATTATGTCACAGACACTTTAACCAATTCATGTGGTGTATAACTTTCAACATTTCGAAACTAAGAAAAAGAATGAGCTGTTTTAAAACCTTAAACTTTTTTATTGTGAGCACCAAGAGATCAAAGAAAATTATTTCTGCAAACAAAGATATGTTAAAAAGTTATTTCAACTGGTTCTCCAGTTTCTTGTTTCCTATGTAGTAAATTCTTGTTTTTCCCAGTTTACCATGGAACTTCTGTTAAACTTCTGGCAGGTGAGCCCCCCTCGTGCTCGGGAAAAGCGTTACCCATGGCAGGCTCCCGTCCCGGCGCTCAGCGTGCAGCCTGTGGGCAGCACCGACTGGGCCTGGCTGGTCAAACGGCTCTACAAAGTGTGCCTAGATGTGTGCAACAGCTACATCCAGATGCACCGGGACCTCGAGAACACACTGGAGGAGACACCACTGCTGAGAGCAGGAGGTGCAGGAGGAGGGGATCGTGTCTTCTTTCTGCCTCTCTTTCAGTCTGAGGTTTCCACGCCAACCTCAGCAGGCGGGCTTTCAGCAAAGGGGACTCCATCAGAAGAAGGTGGGTTCAGGGGTCAAGCATTGGACCAGAGTTCAGCGTCACCTGGAGACACACGCAGTCCAAGATTTAGGTTTGACATCAGTCTAAAATATTCATAATGATTTATTATCAGTTTGGCATAACATTTCAGAGCAATACTAATAAAAATTTGACTCATAAATATAAACTTGGCTTTTTTTCCTATCTTTTACAGCTTCACAGGCAGCCTGCCTCATCACTCCCAGATAGGAGGAGAAAAGAGGGACTCTGGGATTGCAGGAAGCTCTGTAGAGGCAGATTCCAGCAGTGCTGCCCCTGGGAGGAGAATGGACTGGTGGGAAAGTGCCAGTAACAAACTGTACACGATTGCCACAGACAAAACCATCAGCAAGCTCATGAAGGAGTACAAACGCAGGAAACAGCCCCAGCAAGTTCAGCAGAGCCACATCAACCTGTTCATGAAGGAGCAGGGCCGAGCAGAGGCAGGAGGAAGAGGACAGAGTAGAGACACCCTGGAGCTGCAAAGACTTCAGCAACTGGTGGACCAGCAAGGGTCCACTCTGAGGCACTCGGTCAGTGCAGGGCCCGAAGTGCTGAGGCAGGAGAACAGGCCCCGGTTGGGATCTGGCATTAGCTCCCACAGCAGCTCCCTGAGAGACTCCGAGGCTCAGATACAGGTGGGTCTGTTTCGTTCAAATACAGGAAGAACGTCACAATTTGATTTGACTAGAGTTTAGGAAGCGGACGTGCAATTATAAAACATTTATGGATGCATCTCAATTCTCTGTGTTTCTTGTTTGTGAGTAGCAGGAGGCCGCTGGGAATAACTGCATGGTCTCATCTAGAATTTAACACCAATTTAGTTTTTACTCAAAGGGCAGTTTTAAATTAGATAATAAGAAAAAAAAGTTTACACTCTTTTCCAAAACAATTACAATCAAAATTAGTTTTGGAATTTCAGCTAAAATGGAGTGAAATATAAATTTAGGAATTTTTCAATATTCTTCTTCATTTTTAACATTTTTGTAGTTAAAATTATTTAAAAAATATTTTTTCACAGGAAAAAATCTAACAAACGGGTCAAAGAAAGTTGGACTTTACATGATTAAACTGCTATCCATCTATCCATCCATCCATCCATCCATCCATCCATCCATCTATCTATCTATCTATCTATCCATCCATCTATCCATCTATCCATCCATCTATCCATCTATCTATCTATCCATCTATCCATCCATCTATCTATCTATCTATCTATCTATCTATCTATCTATCTATCTATCTATCTATCTATCCATCTATCTATTCATCTATCTATCCATCCATCTCCATCTATCCATCTATCCATCTAGAGATATGGATATAGAGATATGGATATAGAGATATGGATATAGAGATATGGATATAGAGATATGGATATAGAGATATGGATATGGATATAGAGATAGAGATATGGATATAGAGATATGGATATGGATACAGAGATATGGATATAGAGATATGGATATAGAGATATGGATATAGAGATATGGATATGGATATAGAGATATGGATATGGATACAGAGATATGGATATAGAGATATGGATATGGAGATATGGATATGGAGATATGGATATAGAGATATGGATATAGAGATATGGATATAGAGATATGGATATAGAGATATGGATATAGAGATATAGATATGGATATAGATAGATAGATAGACTTTTTACAGTTTTTACACAATCCCACTTTTAAGTTTTATCATTTGAGATTTGATCACATCAGTGGTAAATCAGTTGTTGGAATTATCTTCCCGAATAATTGAGCATGCATCAGGATATTCATCAGAGAATGTTACTCACACAAACTTAGGACAAGCGTAAATGTTTCAAAAGTTTTTGAAAAAAGCTATTTGTTTTACTCTTACATTTATTTTACAGTTTATACATCATAATGTATATTCAGATCAATCATTTGTTCTTTCATCCAATGTGTCTCTCACTGATGTAAAACTTAATCTTCTCTCACATCCCTCCAAAATGTAGTGCCCACATCCACACCATATTTTCTCTTTAAAACTGGAGGTGAAGGGTTGCTTTTTGCTTGTAATATATTTTACATAAAAACACTGTAGACGTATAAAATGTGGGACAACCAGATGCTTCTGACACTTAAGGCTAGGAATTTTTATACATCATCATTTTCACACAGAGGTGGTTTGTCTGAAGCCTACATTTAGTTTGTGTTTCTGACAAATTCTATAACAAAATGTCACCAATGTTGGCTTAGATTATTACAAAAGTAAGTCCCAAATAATTATCGATCTTTATAGAAAAATGTTGATGTGCGTTAAAATTTTGTTAAACTTCAGAATTTTCCCATAAACGTTATTTACTATAAGTAACTAAACTCTCATACTGCGGTTTTTTTTTTGGTTTGCACTTCCACGCATAGCTTTAAAAAAAACGTCAATGTGGGCAGGTCAATCCAGAGTAGTACTGTAGTCTGTTAATGCCGTTTGATCCTGTATTGATATTTAAACCTTCACCCCTGCAGGCGTGGACCAACATGGTCCTGACTCTCCTGAACCAGGTCCAACTCCTGTCGGACTCCTCATTCCTGGCACTGCTGCCGGCACTCTACCCCTGCCTCAGTCAGCTCTCCTGTCACGTGACCGACACCCGTGTCCGCCATGCATTGCATGAGTGGCTTGGCCGCGTTGGCAGACTCTATGACATCACTGGATGACATCACTGTGAGGAGGTCAAGCAGGCTGTTGCTCAGTGAAGGACCAGAGACAGAAAGAAGGGATGCGTTGATAAAGGAGAGGAATTTTACATTTTATTGTCATGAGGAAACACTGACTGACATTGCAATTTCCCAAATGAAGGGATTTTTGCTGATTAACCAAATTTATTGAGTTGCTTATGTATATCATGGAAATGATTTCATTGTAAATGTGCTATTTATTATTTTGCTCCCTGTTAATATGGTGGATTTGTGGACACCACTAATTTGCTAATTTGTTTTCTATTTTTCCACATTATTGTGATGTCATAATTATTGATTTGCTGAAAAAGAATCATTACCATGGTGTTGTATCATATTTTATTTTTCCTTGTAATTTTTTTTTGCCCATTGCTGCAATTTTGATGTAATTGAGGAAAATTAAGCTAAAATGTTTGCCTTTCAATATCTGAGATATTTTATATTTTCTCCTGAGTTTGGGGAGAAATGGTTGTTTTGTGCATGTGCATTTGTGTGCTAGTGGCTTGTTTTGAAGATGAAGAAGAATGAAGAGAAATCCGCTCATTTGCTTCATAATGCCACAAGAACTCCTGAGTGTGCCATTAGGGATTGTTTGAAGAAGATGCCGATTGATTTCCTCGATTCTTTTGGTCATTGTTGCATCAAGCTCATGATTAATGGCCCAGCATGCTGCAGAATCCAAATTGCCTGCACAAATACACAAATCCTTCATGCCAAAGTTTTAAACTAAAATCATCTTAAGGCAAAATAAAAAAGTTAGAGCCATTTTGGTCAAACGTAAATTGCTTTATAAGAAAAATTGAGAGCTTCAGCAAGACATTTTAGCATTCAGTGTGTGTTCAAGGGAAAACTTGGCTACTACCACACCAAAATATATCAATCTATGTAAAATGAGGGTTGGTGTTGGCTAAGGTTAGTAAGCTGTATTGGCCATTTTTGATTGTGTTAACTTCAAGGTGATTCAGTTGAAAATGTACGTCAAATGATTATTTACTAAGGTGTCTGCTGGTTCAATGGATATTTTGTTAACAGACAGTGTTGATGCCAACAATTAATGCCAATGTTGTAAGAATAAATATAATGCAACGTGTAATGTTCTGGGTATGTGTGATGGTCAAGATTAACGAGATGATGATCAGCTACTACCACAAATGTACTTTGTAGCTCAATATCTATAGTATTTACCGAATTATGGCCATTTTTGTGTTTCCTAAGGTCAGTTGGCTATGGATCGGGTCTAAAGTTAATCATGAGTTCAAAC
>JBBPBX010096154.1:0-13078 GCA_038048925.1 Garcialebias charrua | reverse complement strand
AAATCCGCTCATTCTCAATCAGTTCATCTGGACAGTTTCTTTTTAGCAGAAACGTTTCACCCTCACTCCAGAGGGCTTCCTCAGTCAGAGTAGTCCAAAGCACACTGAAGTTAACCCACCAAGTAAGCAACTTATGTGGACCAACCAGTTTGCTGTAGCCAAGATGGTTTCTGGGGGTGTGTCCCTCGTCGACTCCTCCCAGGCAGGCAGACATGTCCAAAGTGGTTCAAGACAAGAAAGTTAATTCTCAATAGTCCAGGTATCAAATCCGCTCATTCTCAATCAGTTCATCTGGACAGTTTCTTTTTAGCAGAAACGTTTCACCCTCACTCCAGAGGGCTTCCTCAGTCAGAGTAGTCCAAAGCACACTGAAGTTAACCCACCAAGTAAGCAACTTATGTGGACCAACCAGTTTGCTGTAGCCAAGATGGTTTCTGGGGGTGTGTCCCTCGTCGACTCCTCCCAGGCAGGCAGACATGTCCAAAGTGGTTCAAGACAAGAAAGTTAATTCTCAATAGTCCAGGTATCAAATCCGCTCATTCTCAATCAGTTCATCTGGACAGTTTCTTTTTAGCAGAAACGTTTCACCCTCACTCCAGAGGGCTTCCTCAGTCAGAGTAGTCCAAAGCACACTGAAGTTAACCCACCAAGTAAGCAACTTATGTGGACCAACCAGTTTGCTGTAGCCAAGATGGTTTCTGGGGGTGTGTCCCTCGTCGACTCCTCCCAGGCAGGCAGACATGTCCAAAGTGGTTCAAGACAAGAAAGTTAATTCTCAATAGTCCAGGTATCAAATCCGCTCATTCTCAATCAGTTCATCTGGACAGTTTCTTTTTAGCAGAAACGTTTCACCCTCACTCCAGAGGGCTTCCTCAGTCAGAGTAGTCCAAAGCACACTGAAGTTAACCCACCAAGTAAGCAACTTATGTGGACCAACCAGTTTGCTGTAGCCAAGATGGTTTCTGGGGGTGTGTCCCTCGTCGACTCCTCCCAGGCAGGCAGACATGTCCAAAGTGGTTCAAGACAAGAAAGTTAATTCTCAATAGTCCAGGTATCAAATCCGCTCATTCTCAATCAGTTCATCTGGACAGTTTCTTTTTAGCAGAAACGTTTCACCCTCACTCCAGAGGGCTTCCTCAGTCAGAGTAGTCCAAAGCACACTGAAGTTAACCCACCAAGTAAGCAACTTATGTGGACCAACCAGTTTGCTGTAGCCAAGATGGTTTCTGGGGGTGTGTCCCTCGTCGACTCCTCCCAGGCAGGCAGACATGTCCAAAGTGGTTCAAGACAAGAAAGTTAATTCTCAATAGTCCAGGTATCAAATCCGCTCATTCTCAATCAGTTCATCTGGACAGTTTCTTTTTAGCAGAAACGTTTCACCCTCACTCCAGAGGGCTTCCTCAGTCAGAGTAGTCCAAAGCACACTGAAGTTAACCCACCAAGTAAGCAACTTATGTGGACCAACCAGTTTGCTGTAGCCAAGATGGTTTCTGGGGGTGTGTCCCTCGTCGACTCCTCCCAGGCAGGCAGACATGTCCAAAGTGGTTCAAGACAAGAAAGTTAATTCTCAATAGTCCAGGTATCAAATCCGCTCATTCTCAATCAGTTCATCTGGACAGTTTCTTTTTAGCAGAAACGTTTCACCCTCACTCCAGAGGGCTTCCTCAGTCAGAGTAGTCCAAAGCACACTGAAGTTAACCCACCAAGTAAGCAACTTATGTGGACCAACCAGTTTGCTGTAGCCAAGATGGTTTCTGGGGGTGTGTCCCTCGTCGACTCCTCCCAGGCAGGCAGACATGTCCAAAGTGGTTCAAGACAAGAAAGTTAATTCTCAATAGTCCAGGTATCAAATCCGCTCATTCTCAATCAGTTCATCTGGACAGTTTCTTTTTAGCAGAAACGTTTCACCCTCACTCCAGAGGGCTTCCTCAGTCAGAGTAGTCCAAAGCACACTGAAGTTAACCCACCAAGTAAGCAACTTATGTGGACCAACCAGTTTGCTGTAGCCAAGATGGTTTCTGGGGGTGTGTCCCTCGTCGACTCCTCCCAGGCAGGCAGACATGTCCAAAGTGGTTCAAGACAAGAAAGTTAATTCTCAATAGTCCAGGTATCAAATCCGCTCATTCTCAATCAGTTCATCTGGACAGTTTCTTTTTAGCAGAAACGTTTCACCCTCACTCCAGAGGGCTTCCTCAGTCAGAGTAGTCCAAAGCACACTGAAGTTAACCCACCAAGTAAGCAACTTATGTGGACCAACCAGTTTGCTGTAGCCAAGATGGTTTCTGGGGGTGTGTCCCTCGTCGACTCCTCCCAGGCAGGCAGACATGTCCAAAGTGGTTCAAGACAAGAAAGTTAATTCTCAATAGTCCAGGTATCAAATCCGCTCATTCTCAATCAGTTCATCTGGACAGTTTCTTTTTAGCAGAAACGTTTCACCCTCACTCCAGAGGGCTTCCTCAGTCAGAGTAGTCCAAAGCACACTGAAGTTAACCCACCAAGTAAGCAACTTATGTGGACCAACCAGTTTGCTGTAGCCAAGATGGTTTCTGGGGGTGTGTCCCTCGTCGACTCCTCCCAGGCAGGCAGACATGTCCAAAGTGGTTCAAGACAAGAAAGTTAATTCTCAATAGTCCAGGTATCAAATCCGCTCATTCTCAATCAGTTCATCTGGACAGTTTCTTTTTAGCAGAAACGTTTCACCCTCACTCCAGAGGGCTTCCTCAGTCAGAGTAGTCCAAAGCACACTGAAGTTAACCCACCAAGTAAGCAACTTATGTGGACCAACCAGTTTGCTGTAGCCAAGATGGTTTCTGGGGGTGTGTCCCTCGTCGACTCCTCCCAGGCAGGCAGACATGTCCAAAGTGGTTCAAGACAAGAAAGTTAATTCTCAATAGTCCAGGTATCAAATCCGCTCATTCTCAATCAGTTCATCTGGACAGTTTCTTTTTAGCAGAAACGTTTCACCCTCACTCCAGAGGGCTTCCTCAGTCAGAGTAGTCCAAAGCACACTGAAGTTAACCCACCAAGTAAGCAACTTATGTGGACCAACCAGTTTGCTGTAGCCAAGATGGTTTCTGGGGGTGTGTCCCTCGTCGACTCCTCCCAGGCAGGCAGACATGTCCAAAGTGGTTCAAGACAAGAAAGTTAATTCTCAATAGATGAAACTGTCCAGATGAACTGATTGAGAATGAGCGGATTTGATACCTGGACTATTGAGAATTAACTTTCTTGTCTTGAACCACTTTGGACATGTCTGCCTGCCTGGGAGGAGTCGACGAGGGACACACCCCCAGAAACCATCTTGGCTACAGCAAACTGGTTGGTCCACATAAGTTGCTTACTTGGTGGGTTAACTTCAGTGTGCTTTGGACTACTCTGACTGAGGAAGCCCTCTGGAGTGAGGGTGAAACGTTTCTGCTAAAAAGAAACTGTCCAGATGAACTGATTGAGAATGAGCGGATTTGATACCTGGACTATTGAGAATTAACTTTCTTGTCTTGAACCACTTTGGACATGTCTGCCTGCCTGGGAGGAGTCGACGAGGGACACACCCCCAGAAACCATCTTGGCTACAGCAAACTGGTTGGTCCACATAAGTTGCTTACTTGGTGGGTTAACTTCAGTGTGCTTTGGACTACTCTGACTGAGGAAGCCCTCTGGAGTGAGGGTGAAACGTTTCTGCTAAAAAGAAACTGTCCAGATGAACTGATTGAGAATGAGCGGATTTGATACCTGGACTATTGAGAATTAACTTTCTTGTCTTGAACCACTTTGGACATGTCTGCCTGCCTGGGAGGAGTCGACGAGGGACACACCCCCAGAAACCATCTTGGCTACAGCAAACTGGTTGGTCCACATAAGTTGCTTACTTGGTGGGTTAACTTCAGTGTGCTTTGGACTACTCTGACTGAGGAAGCCCTCTGGAGTGAGGGTGAAACGTTTCTGCTAAAAAGAAACTGTCCAGATGAACTGATTGAGAATGAGCGGATTTGATACCTGGACTATTGAGAATTAACTTTCTTGTCTTGAACCACTTTGGACATGTCTGCCTGCCTGGGAGGAGTCGACGAGGGACACACCCCCAGAAACCATCTTGGCTACAGCAAACTGGTTGGTCCACATAAGTTGCTTACTTGGTGGGTTAACTTCAGTGTGCTTTGGACTACTCTGACTGAGGAAGCCCTCTGGAGTGAGGGTGAAACGTTTCTGCTAAAAAGAAACTGTCCAGATGAACTGATTGAGAATGAGCGGATTTGATACCTGGACTATTGAGAATTAACTTTCTTGTCTTGAACCACTTTGGACATGTCTGCCTGCCTGGGAGGAGTCGACGAGGGACACACCCCCAGAAACCATCTTGGCTACAGCAAACTGGTTGGTCCACATAAGTTGCTTACTTGGTGGGTTAACTTCAGTGTGCTTTGGACTACTCTGACTGAGGAAGCCCTCTGGAGTGAGGGTGAAACGTTTCTGCTAAAAAGAAACTGTCCAGATGAACTGATTGAGAATGAGCGGATTTGATACCTGGACTATTGAGAATTAACTTTCTTGTCTTGAACCACTTTGGACATGTCTGCCTGCCTGGGAGGAGTCGACGAGGGACACACCCCCAGAAACCATCTTGGCTACAGCAAACTGGTTGGTCCACATAAGTTGCTTACTTGGTGGGTTAACTTCAGTGTGCTTTGGACTACTCTGACTGAGGAAGCCCTCTGGAGTGAGGGTGAAACGTTTCTGCTAAAAAGAAACTGTCCAGATGAACTGATTGAGAATGAGCGGATTTGATACCTGGACTATTGAGAATTAACTTTCTTGTCTTGAACCACTTTGGACATGTCTGCCTGCCTGGGAGGAGTCGACGAGGGACACACCCCCAGAAACCATCTTGGCTACAGCAAACTGGTTGGTCCACATAAGTTGCTTACTTGGTGGGTTAACTTCAGTGTGCTTTGGACTACTCTGACTGAGGAAGCCCTCTGGAGTGAGGGTGAAACGTTTCTGCTAAAAAGAAACTGTCCAGATGAACTGATTGAGAATGAGCGGATTTGATACCTGGACTATTGAGAATTAACTTTCTTGTCTTGAACCACTTTGGACATGTCTGCCTGCCTGGGAGGAGTCGACGAGGGACACACCCCCAGAAACCATCTTGGCTACAGCAAACTGGTTGGTCCACATAAGTTGCTTACTTGGTGGGTTAACTTCAGTGTGCTTTGGACTACTCTGACTGAGGAAGCCCTCTGGAGTGAGGGTGAAACGTTTCTGCTAAAAAGAAACTGTCCAGATGAACTGATTGAGAATGAGCGGATTTGATACCTGGACTATTGAGAATTAACTTTCTTGTCTTGAACCACTTTGGACATGTCTGCCTGCCTGGGAGGAGTCGACGAGGGACACACCCCCAGAAACCATCTTGGCTACAGCAAACTGGTTGGTCCACATAAGTTGCTTACTTGGTGGGTTAACTTCAGTGTGCTTTGGACTACTCTGACTGAGGAAGCCCTCTGGAGTGAGGGTGAAACGTTTCTGCTAAAAAGAAACTGTCCAGATGAACTGATTGAGAATGAGCGGATTTGATACCTGGACTATTGAGAATTAACTTTCTTGTTCATTGATAAACTTCATCAACTCGTTTAAAAGTTCTTTTCTTTTAATTGAGGATTTTTGGGATTGAAATTGCCCCAAGGCCACACCCTGCCACAGATCTTTGGAGGACACCCCGCGTGGAGATGGTCTTCATCTGGTCTCCATGGGTCAGTCCTCAGTGCTGGTTGATCACCTTCGGTCTCACGCAGGTGCAACCCACTGAGATGAGTTTGGACTCCAGGCGGTGCCTGGCCCTGGCGTCTTGACTCGCCTCAGAACCAGCACCTGATGCAGAATGGGACGGGACTCCAGGCCCCCGTCCTCCAGTCCTTGGTGGTCCAGGCAGGTTTTGAGCAAACAGTGAGCCTGCGACAGCGCATGAGGGAACATGTTGTCATCCCTGGAGATGCTGAGGACAGAGAGGAGACGAAAACTGTTAACAGGACTCTGAGCTTCATGAAGGACAACACACTGAGGAGCTGAAGCCTCACTTGTAGGTCCACGGTGAGATGGAGTCGCTGGCCAAAGAACTGACTTTTAGGCTGGGAACTAAATTGTTTGGGTCCAAACGCAGAGGGACCGTTTCTTCTGCTAAACCTTCAAAGGACTTCCTGTGTGGCTTTGCTGCTGTCTGTGGGACCACCACCACCATCATCATCAACAGGACAGCGCTGACAACCTGAGGAAGAAGAACATTCATTCATTCAACCTTTATTTATACAGGCTAGCCTCGTTGAGCCACGGGGACTCATTTACAAGAGAGACCTGTCTCACTCACACCCAGGGTCAATTTAGAGTTACCAATCAGCCTAACATGCATGTTTTTGGACTGTGGGAGGAAACCGGAGAACCCGGAGAAAACCCACGCATGCACGGAGAGAACATGCAATAACAAGTCACTTTCATCATTGTCGTCGTAATGTCTAGCGAAGACATACTGAAACAAAAAAAATATAAACGTAAAAAACAAACTAACATTGATACTGAGGAAACACATTACATATTTTATTAAAGCAACAATAATCAAGTTTGATCATGAAATAAAGAAACATGTACTTGGGAACCAGTACAATAAATGCTCTCAATAAAAGTTAATGAGACTAACTCGAAAGTATAGACAAAATCATATTTTTAACACGCACTAAAATACGTACGTTCAGTGCAAGTGTATGTTATACATGAACACAGAATTTTAATTAAGTCATCTTTTTAAAAATTCTTAAATTTATAAAGTTGTACATTTTCTGTGACGCGGTTAGAAAAATAAAATAATAAAAAAATAAGCTTCAAAGATATTTATTGTCAATATTGTGCATCTGTATTATTCTAATTTTATGTCCACTAAAATTGCAGCACAGAAAAGCCATAACAATAAAGAAATACATTATATAAAAACTGGAGCGTGAGATCGATAGGCGGATAGGTGCAGCATCCGCAGTGAAGCGGGCGCTGTACCGGTCTGTCGTGGTGAAGAGAGAGCTGAGTCAAAAGGCAAAGCTCTCAATTTACCGATCGATCTACGTTCCCACCCTCATCTATGGTCATGAGCTTTGGGTTGTGACCGAAAGAACAAGATCTCGGATACAAGCGGCTGAAATGAGTTTTCTCCGCAGGGTGTCTGGACTCTCCCTTAGAGATAGGGTGAGAAGCTCAGTCATCCGGGAGGGACTCGGAGTAGAGCCGCTGCTTCTCCACATCGAGAGGAGCCAGTTGAGGTGGCTCGGGCATCTGGTTAGGATGCCTCCTGGACGCCTCCCTGGTGAGGTGTTCCGGGCATGTCCCACCGGGAGGAGACCCAGAGGAAGACCCAGGACACGCTGGAGGGACTATGTTTCTCGGCTGGCCTGGGAACGCCTTGGGATTCCCCCGGAGGAGCTGCTCCAAGTGGCTGGGGAGAGGGAAGTCTGGGCCTCCCTACTTAGGCTGCTACCCCCGCGACCCGACCCCGGATAAGAGGAAGAAAATGGATGGATGGATGGATTATATAAAAACAACTATTAAACTTTGGTTTTTGTTTCTGCCTACCATAATATCTGGTGGAAATACATTTCATAAACAATATTAGACATACAACCTTACCATCTACATTTTAAAATTGTGTAATAATATTATGATCACAGTTATATTAGTTGCAGTGCAAACCATAAAATAATCTTGACATAAATATGTTTTCCCCTTACTTACCTTGTTTCCAAAACCTGAATGGGAGTCTCCCCAAATTCACTTCTGAGACCTTCCCCAAAGTCATCATCTCTGCATAAAAACATATAATGTAGTTCAAACAATAATCAGATATTCTTTTCAACACATTTATCACACAATGACAAATTTATCTAACATATCAAAGCATGTAGGATGATTTAAAAAATAGCATCAAACAGCCATCTTCCATCCTGTTCTGCTGCTAGAAGTAAAATTTGAACTTTTTACGCTCTCCTTTCATCCTGCTTCACTGCAGGCTCATGTCCGCAGCAGACAAACTCGTCCACCCCACCGCAAGTTTTACAGATTTTATTCCAAAAATTAATGATTTTTGAGGCCCTTTATACAGGTAAACGTCCAAAGAGGTTGACATGTATGCATCAACAACATATATTGTGTAGTACAACTAACAGACTTTTCGATTATGACCACCAAATGATCAGCAGACAATATGCTAATTGCTAGTTCTTGTGATCATGCCTATCTCACACAGACAGCGCAGTTACAGTACTTTCATCATATCTGCTTGCTGATCCACAATACAATAAGTTAGGATAACTAAATGTACGTATCGAAACAATACTGAGGTTGAATGAGTTAGCTGCTGCCATTAGCATCACGTCAGCTGTAGGCCGGAAAACGGTTTTAGCCTGTTGTAGATAATAACATGGCATTTGCGCTATCACATGATTGAAGCAAAGACACTTACTTTTCAAGCAGGAAAGTTGCTAACTCTGCATCGCTTGGCAATCCTGAGCACTCGAAGCTCTCGCCACCTCCGCCATCTTGAAACAGCTACTGTTTGAGACGGGAGCGTGCCCGGCTGCTGCGCGCAGCCGCTGGGAGAGGCGGGGGGAGGGCGGGGGAAGCTCGTTCATGAAAATAACTCTGTTTTTATTGGCTGGTCAAACACGGCCCGCTCTGGTTTTTATAAATGCTATTTTAACAGCAAAAAAAAAAATGCTATTTTAACAGCAAAGTTAGAAGTGAGGCACTGAATGAACTATATCTGCACATCAGTGAGCAACAAACAGCCCACCCTGATGCTTTTCTCATCACGGCTGGTGATTTCAACCATGCAGATTTAAAGAGTGTATTACCAAAAACATACAGAAACATAAACTTTGCAACAAGAGGAAACCACACCCTGGACCAGGTTTACACCACCATGAAAAATTCCTACAGAGCTGTCCCCCTCCCCCACATTGGTGCTTCGGACCATATCTGTGTCATGCTAAAGCCAGCATACAGGCCACTGGTGAAAGTCACAAAACCAGTCCGCAAACAGATACGAGTGTGGCCAGAGGGGTCTTCAGAGGCACTCCAGGACTGTTTTGACACCACAGATTGGAGTATGTTCAAAGAAGCTGCTACCACAAACAACACCACATGTCTCCAGGAGTACTCAGACACTGTATGTTCATACATCACCAAGTGCATTGATGATGTAACCAACCTTAAAACCATCACTGTTCGGGCTAACCAGAAGCCATGGCTGACAGCTGAGGTTCACAGACTCATGAAAGTCAGGAATGCTGCCTTCAAAGCGGGAGATCAGGTGGGCCTGAGGGCAGCCAGAAACAACCTGGACCGGGGCATCAGAAAGGCAAAGAGGCAGTATTCTGGGAAAATAGCTCACCGTTTCAAGGACAGCAGGGATACACGCAGTCTGTGGCAGGGAATACAGACCATCACAAACTACAAACCACCCCCCCAGACCTGTGACAGCTCAGCCTCTGCGCTGAATGAACTGAATGAGTTCTTTGCTCGGTTCGAGGCAAGTAACAGCACACCAGCACATAAACTCCCCCCCTCTCCTGATGGCCAGGTGCTGACGCTGTCCTCAGACAGCGTAAGGCGATCATTCATCAAGATTAACGCCCGGAAGGCCTCTGGTCCTGACAACATACCTGGTCGTGTGCTGAAGGACTGTGCAGGGGAACTCGCAGCGGTCTTCACGGACATCTTTAACATCTCACTGAGCCAGGCCATCGTCCCCACCTGTTTCAAAGCCACCACCATCATCCCTGTCCCAAAGAAGGCAACGCCCGCATGCCTCAATGACTATCGCCCAGTAGCACTCACCCCCATCCTGATGAAGTGCTTTGAACGGCTAGTCATGAAAAGCATCACATCTGTCCTCCCTGACTCCCTGGATCCCTTCCAATTTGCATACCGACCTAATCGCTCAACCGACGATGCCATCTCCTCTGCCCTTCACACAGCTCTCACACATCTGGACACGAAGGACTCCTATGTTAGAATGTTGTTCATCGACTTCAGCTCGGCATTCAACACCATCATCCCCCAACAGCTCATCCTTAAACTGGACAGTCTGGGGCTGAATACCTCAATGTGTAACTGGCTGCTAGACTTCCTGACTGGGAGACCACAGACAGTACGGGTCGGGAGTAACACATCTAGCACCATCACATTGAACACAGGGGCCCCACAAGGATGTGTGCTGAGCCCCCTTCTATTCACCCTGCTAACACACGACTGCACACCATCATACAGCTCCAACCACTTCATCAAGTTTGCGGACGACACAACAGTGGTGGGTCTCATCAGCAACAACGATGAGACGGACTACAGGAACGAGGTGAGCCGCCTGGCCTTGTGGTGCGGACACAACAATCTCACTCTCAACGTGGAGAAGACAAAGGAGATTGTTGTGGACTTCAGGAAGAAGGATGCCCAACATGCCCCTCTGACCATCAACAGCACCGCAGTGGAGAGAGTAGACAGCACCAAGTTCCTGGGAGTGCACGTCTCAAAGGACCTGTCCTGGAGCAGGAACACTGCAGCACTGGCAAAGAAGGCTCACCAGCGTCTCTACTTTCTCCGCAAGCTGAAAAGGGCTGGAGCTTCAACCCCCATCATGAGCACCTTCTACAGAGGTGCCATAGAAAGTGTCCTGACCAGCTGCATCACTGTGTGGTTTGGTGCATGTACTGCATCCTGCCGCAAGAGCCTCCAGCGCATTGTGAGAGCAGCTGAGAAGATAGTCGGCACCTCCTTCCCCTCACTGCAGGACTTACACAGCAAACGCCTCACTCGGAAAGCCCACCGCATGGCAGGTGATCCCACACACCCACTACACAGCCGCTTTAGACTGCTGCCATCAGGGAGGAGACTGAGGAGTCTCCAGGCTCGAACCAGCAGACTGAGAGACAGCTCTGTTCATCAGGCAGTCAGGATGCTAAACACTCTGCCTGCTCTGCCCCCCCTCCCATTTGAACTGCCTTAACACTAAAACTTTCTCACACATTACCACACAACACAAAGATTTTAACACTGGACTCTGTGTCATCAAACGGTTTATTCACTAAGCTCTCGGTCATGTGCTCATACAGTTTGCACTACTTCTCATACTTGCACTAATGTTTGTATTACATCACTGCCTATAATCATAATACTGTTTACATTCTCTGTTTACATTTATTAATACTGTTTACTTTTATTACTACTGCTTACATGTAACTACTACTGTTTACATTTACACTACTCTAATATCTACACCACTGCTGATACATATACAATGTGCTCTGAACGGTCTTATTTAGGGATGCCCAATGTGCCTTACTGCATATGCCACTTTTTGCCTCTATAACAACATCAACTACTACCTCATACATATACTGTGTACATTAACTCATACGCTGCTTTGCCACTTTGCAAATGTCAATGCTAGAAACCTTTAGTTTATTTTAGTTATACTTTTTATACTCTTTTTTTATACTAGTATGCAAAAACTCAGGACAGTATTATGTTCATTAAATGTTTAATGTTTTAGTTTTAGAGTTGGTGTAAATTTTCATACTCTTATTCCACTATGCAAAAAAACTCAGGACAGTGTTAGTTTTACTATTTTATGCTTATGTCAATTATTATATGTTTCAGTGTTTCAATGTTTAGATGTTTACTGTTGCACCGAGGGACTGAGAGAAACGCAATTTCGGTCCTGTGTATGTCCTGTACAGTACATATTGCAGATCTGACAATAAAGTTGACTTTGACTTTGACTTTGACTTAACCACCGGGAGACGCCAGAGGAATATAGTATTTCTCAAAGATAACCTGTTTACCATCACTCTGTCAAAAAATAGTGACAGAGAGAAGAAATATGTTTATAAAAAAAGCTACATACTGCAACTTTAATGTCAGCAAACAAATATATATTTTTAGCTGTTTATCTTGTTAAATTTTAAAGAAATGCAGCGTTCCCACGCGGGTGCACGCTTTACACGTAAATGGTAAATGGAGCTTATGTAGTGGGCATGACGAGGTCCAGTGATGACCTTTACTGACCTCTCAGTAAACAGACATTTAGTCTTTTTTAGTTTGAATCAAACAACATATTCATTCACAAAGACTATTTCTATTCTTTGATTTTGTTCTAATACAAATATAATCAGAGCATCACCTGTGTTTATTCATGAGCAGTGTTGTACTTTACAATATGTCTTATGATCACATATGTTATATGCTGGTTTATTCTGCACCAACGATGGTGTTTAAAGCTCCACTGACATGATTTTTTAACTTTTCAAAAAATGGCACAACATATATAAATATTAAGATTGACCCCTGACCGTTTTTGCTAAAATAATGTTAAATGAATGAAAATTTCTCTCAAGAATAGTTTAAAATTAGCGCTGTTTTTTTACACGGTAAATACGGGTTTTCCGGTCACGTGTTTGTGACGTCAGATAAAGGAATTTGCTCCAAGCGCACATTGAATACTATGTAGAAATATATAAACGCATCCGTCGAATTTAGCCATCTAAAACTGTAGATATTAGCGATTTAGCTTCAGTTCGTGAAGCAGAAGTTATTTTGAGTGATAAAAAACAAGGAGCAATGTTTCATTTCTCCGTGTTGTTTGTTGTTATTTCAGGAAATGTTGCACATTCAAGAATTGAGCACCAGATGTCAGCAAAGCTACCGTGAACTCTTACAGAGCTCTGTAATGGAGAAATATCTAAACGTATCCGTCGAATTTAGCCATTTAAAACATCAGATATTAGCGATTTGGCTTAAGTCCATGAAGTAGAAGTTATTTTGAGTGATAAAACACAAGGAGCAATGTTTCATTTCTCCGTGTTGGTTGTTGTTATTTCAGGAAATGTTGCACATTCAAGAATTGAGCACCAGATGTCAGCAAAGCTACCGTGAACTCTTACAGAGCTCTGTAATGGAGAAATATCTAAACGTATCCGTCGAATTTAGCCATTTAAAACATCAGATATTAGCGATTTGGCTTAAGTCCATGAAGTAGAAGTTATTT
>JBBPBX010096153.1:0-13078 GCA_038048925.1 Garcialebias charrua | reverse complement strand
CTGAGAAAGAGCAGGAATGAACTGAAGGATGGCATTAAGAAGGCCAAGGCCACGTATGCACAGAGGATTGAGGGACAGTTCACCTCACAAGACCCACGGAGCATGTGGAAGGGTATTAAATGCATAACAGACTACAAAGGCAAAAACAAACAATGCCCCAGGGACCCATCTCTGCCTGATGCCCTCAATAAGTTTTATGCACGTTTTGATGATCCAAACAGACCAGCTAGCACCAGACTCACCTCATCACCAGATGAAGAGCATCTCAGGGTGTCCGCAGCAGAAGTGAGAGGCAGTCTCAGAAAGATTAATCCTCATAAAGCAACCGGACCAGACAACATCCCAGGGAAAGTTCTGAAGGAATGTGCGGACCAGCTCTGTGAGGTGCTGGCTGACATCTTCACCACCTCACTTGCACTGGAGTCAGTTCCCACCTGCCTGAAGACCGCGACCATCATCCCAGTCCCAAAGAGCTCCACAGTGACTGGTCTGAATGACTATAGACCGGTGGCCCTCACCCCGATAGTCGCTAAATGTTTTGAGAAACTGGTCATGTCCCACATCAAGGCAACCGTCAACATCAATGAGGACCCTCATCAATACGCATACCGTGAGAACCGATCAACAGAGGACGCCATTTCTTCCGTGGTCCACACTGCTCTCACCCACCTGGATCAGAAGGACTCATACGTGCGTCTGCTCTTTGTGGACTTCACATCTGCCTTCAACACCATGATCCCCCAAACTCTGATAGACAAACTATCTACACTTGGACTAAGCCCCTCTATTTGTAACTGGATACTAGACTTCTTAACAGACAGACCACAGTCCGTGAAGATCCACAACTTCTCCTCCTCCACCATAACCCTCAGCACTGGCTCTCCTCAGGGATGTGTGCTGAGCCCCCTTCTGTTCACTCTGCTCACATATGATTGTACAGCCACACTTCCAGGCTGTCATATTGTTAAGTTTGCAGATGATACAGCGGTGGTGGGATGCATCACAAACAATGATGAGTCCAGCTACAGACAGGAGGTGGAACATCTGGAGAGCTGGTGCAAAGAGAACAATCTTCACATGAATGTGAAGAAGACAAAGGAGATGATTGTGGACTTCAGAAGGAACAAACACACCCATGCCCCACTGGTAATAGGTGGGTCTGCAGTGGAAGTGGTCTCCAGCTACAAATACTTGGGTGTACACCTGAATGATAACCTCAGCTGGAGCAACAACACCACCAGCCTGATCAAGAAAGGTCATCAGAGACTCTACTTCCTCAGACGGCTGAGACGAGCTGGTCTGAGCAGCCCAGTTCTCACCTCGTTCTACAGGTGTGCAGTGGAGAGCATCCTGTGCTCCAGCATCAACGTGTGGCATGGAGGCTGCACAGTTGAAGAGAGGAAAGCTCTGCAGAGAGTGGTGAAGGCTGCACAGAAGTCTGTTGGAGTCAGTCTCCCCACCATCACAGACATTTACACCTCTAGATGCAGGAAAAGAGCCACCTGTATCATGAAAGACCTCACTCATCCAGCACACTCACTCTTTGCCCCACTCCCCTCAGGACGGAGGTTGAGGAGCATCAAGTGTAGAACCACTAGACTGAGGAACAGCTTCTACCCTGAGGCTGTTAGACTCATGAATAAATAAAAATAAAATTAAAATAAACACTGCAAAATATCACATCATGGTGATGCTGATATGTTTTCTTGTTGCTGTGTTCATCTGTGACCATCTGTGACCATCTGCTCATACAAACTCATGTTCGTGCTGCTGTTTATTCCCACTATATTAGGCTTAGTGTATTACTAGTTGATGTTTTTCTTAGTTAGTTCTCGATGTTATTACTGTTTTTCTCTTTCATTTGTTGTTGGATGTAACTGGGACCTCGTGTACATAATCTCGTTTTCATCTCATGTACCACATGCGGTGCAAATGACAATAAAGACTCTCTGACTCTGACTCTGACTCTGACTCTGACTCTATCCTGCAGCGACCAAGCCCACTGCCCTGTTCAGGTTGATGTGCGTGTTGATAATTGAGCTTCAGGAAGCTTCAGGAAGCTTCAGGATTATTTGCAACTTTCCTGCCAGTTCTGTGAGTTTAATAGATAGATCGTTAGGGATATATACTAGTCAGTTTTGCTGATTGTACAATATTCCAGATGAAAGATTTGAGTAGATTTTATCTGACACAAACTTATCATCAATATTCACGAGTTCTCTCTTTTTAGATTAATACCAATATTTCTGTGACTAGGTGGTGATAATGTAAAGACATGAAATGTTAACTTATGTTGGTACAGCAGGACTGGACCATTTATTTAACAGAATCATAAATTTACATCACAAGATATGTACATGATTGGTTGATCATTTTTCCTATAATTAACTTCAGCATGAGTATACGCGTCCGTAACTTCATAGGAACAACAGAACACAAGTTATGGGTGTTATTAACTTATATCTGCTGGCACAATAAACTTAAAGTTTAGTTACTTAAAGTAAGAAAGTTTAGTGAAGAGAAAATGTAGGATGAAAGAAAAGTAGTCATGAGGAGAGGTACTGTCTTGATGTGTTTTAACCAGAAACATGGCAGCTCTCCGGCCGATCTCGGCTACACGTTGGTACACTTGGTAAAGCATTTGACGACTTGTTACCTCGTGAAGACGGTCAGTCCCCAGTTGGTCCAACTGGCCAGTTCGTTTACCATTCTCAGCGTCTCCAGACGTCTGCCTTGACTCGAACCAAAAGTAACGGCAGTTCCTGGTTTGGCTTTTCAAGATAAGAGCTTTTTACAGCTTGAAATTGATTCATAACAGGCATGTTATAAATCTTTAACTGAATGACGCGTCCTTAGCGTGTGACTGGCGTTCATTCAGCTCTTTTGGGGAACCTCATGGCTTGAGTTGCTCCACCGACTCTGTGCTGAATCCTCACCAAACGCTTTTCGCGCAGCTGAAGCAGCCACTTTACATTGAAAGTCTATGGGGCGGCGCATCTTGGAGCAGCGGGGCGTGACGCGGCGCGCCTTCCGCATTTCAAGCAGCGCAGCAGGACCCGGCAGCCCCTTTTCACGCACGCGCGCGCAGCCAGCAGCCACTGTAGAAGCTGGGTTTGTCCTGCTTCTTCTGCTCGCAGATTATCAGCAACCACTCGGGAGAGACTCTGCTATGTGATGACGCAACGACGACGGGACTTTCTGTGGACGAAAACAGCATCCGGTAGGAAAACCTGGCATTTTTAAAGTTGCTGCTGTACATCTCCCCAAACATAAAAAAAAAAAGTTTTAATCTCAACAAATACTTTTTGAGCTGCAGTTCGGCTCGTAGAAAACACACACAAGTATTGACGAGGCACGTACAGCTGGTTTTATCTGCCCAGTGTACATAAACAACACGGATCTGACCGGGAAGGGAGCCACGACACGCTCCTCCCACTGCGCGTCTGCAGACGTTTAGTGGGGACAGACATCTGTTGTAAGCAGCAAACACAGAGCATTGGGAGCATTTGGATGCGTTAGGTGAGGATGAGGCATTGTCAGTTCCAGCAAAAGCTTAGAACTTTAAGAAAGGATCTGTGATCAGTGACTTGTTCTTCCCCGATTGGTCCAAACGAACCAGTGGAAGAGTTAGTGCATGAAGGTCACTTGGAAGAACAGATAGACTTTGTTTTAGGAGAAGACAGACAGTTAGACGCCAAACACTTGATTAAAGCTGTTTCTAACTTCTAACAAACTGAGGAGTTCAGTCTGACATATTAATTCACTTTCACCATTTGATTCATCATATGAAGTGATAAACATTTTGAA
This sequence comes from Garcialebias charrua, assembly GCA_038048925.1. Taxonomy (NCBI): domain Eukaryota; kingdom Metazoa; phylum Chordata; class Actinopteri; order Cyprinodontiformes; family Rivulidae; genus Garcialebias; species Garcialebias charrua. Next base: position 9,271 of record JBBPBX010096153.1, on the reverse strand, counting down.
ATAGCATAAAACATGATCAAACAATGACAAGTTATTCTCAGAATTATTTCTGAATTAACACACATTAAAAGGAAGTCTCTTCTGAAATAATGTGTTTTGGTTCAAATAAATGTAATACAATAGTGTTAATGTCTTTTTACTGAAAGTATCAGTGAAAAGGTGTCACTGGGACATATCGAAGACGAAGGTGTATCAGAGACCACCGTCTGGTCCATTACAACAACACCATTTCTACAAAAAACTAAAAATATGTAAATCAACTGAACTACAACAAAAGGAACACTCAAAAGTGTACATAATGTTTAAATAACACATGTTGAAAAACAAAAGGATGACTGAACATTTAAAAAGGCTAATATACTTCAGCAGAACTGATTTAAAAAGACATGTCACCAAAAAAACCAACAATGTGTGACAACTGAAATGTGTGAAAGACTGGAAAACAACTAATATTCTCCTTGCATTCAGTACTGACATTCAGGGCAGTGTCCAGGTATGCCATAATAATAATAATAATAATAATTAATTCAATTTATAACGCACTTTTCATTACTGAAAATCTCAAAGTGCTACACATATATTGAATGCTACACACATTCATAAACCGGTGGCGGCAGACTACCATGCAAGGTGCTTTCCAGTCCTACCGGGAGCAACTCAGGGTTAAGTGTCTTGCCCAAGGACACAACGACACATGGTGCGGGTCCCGGGAGTCGAACCGCCAACTTTCCGATCGGGAGACGACTGCCATTACCACTACGCCACGGCCGCCCCACGGCCGCCATCAGAGTAGTAACGAGGGTACTCTCCTCGTCTTCCATTTCCAATGAAGCCCACACAGGCTTTATATTGCCGGTTGCAGGAAGAACACGTAACAACAGCAAAAGGAATCCGGTTTTCTGCCTTGAATGACTCTGAGAATTTACCCCAGTTGATCTCACCTGTAAATGAATGATCGATTTCATGTAGTTGAAATCTAATTTCACATGTTTTAGGTGAAAAAAGTCAAAGGTCCTTACCATCCAGCCAAGCAAAGTGAGTCCTCTTCCTGAACACTGGGTCAGACACAATGGCTTTAAAGCACTTGCAGGTCAATGCCATTCACATAGGTATTCACATTAAAAAGTATTGGCCATGCCCATGTGGTGTAGTTCTATACCCATGGACATAGAACGGTACGAGAAGGGCATGGTCATGGGCACCAGAAGGAACGAGATGGACACGAGCCATTCACATAGGTATTCACATTATAAAGTATTGGTCGTGCCCATGTGGGACCGTTCTATGCTCATGGGCATAGAACAGTACGAGACGGGCATGGTCAATACTTTGTGATATTGAAATACTAATGTGATTTGATAAAACTCCCTCCCTACTTAGGGAAACTATGCATCCTCGCGGGGCTTACATTTTCAGATCCGGCTTGCCGAGACCTTTCCGACAATGTATGGCTTATCTTAGTACAACCTTGCTACGCGAAGTTATGGGCAAAAATGCACTGACTTTATGACCTTGTCATTTTGGAAGGCCTCTTGACCCACTTAGGAACCTTGCAAAGAGCTGAAACTCATAGGTCCTGATAAGCGTATCACCCTGACTGCGTCCTGTATGTTTAGGGTCAATACGCATTTTCCTTGACCTTTTGACCTTTTTACTTTGGAAGGCTCTAGGCCCTCTTAGAAAAAAAGTGCGCTCTCCGAAGGCCTTAATTTATAAATGTTTATATCTTCCTCTAGAAACAATCAAACTACTCCAGATTTTCAGGGTGTCATCACCTAGGAGTCCTTCTCTATCCCTGAAAATATTGTGTCCCTAGCTGCTTTCCACGAAGAATTACGGCCATCTATATATTGGCCTGACCTTATGACCTTTTCACTGTTGATAGACCTAGACCGCTTTAGGAACCTCGCAAAGGGCTGAAACTCACAGGTACTGATCAACGTATCACCTTGACTGCATTCTATGTGTTTGGGGTCAATTCGCTTTTTCCTTGACCTTTTGACCTTTTTTATTTGGAGACACCTAGACCCCCTTAGGAAGGTAGCAAAGGGTTGAAACAGGTCTCTTTGAATTGCCCTTGAGCAGACCTTTCGAACGGTATGTAACCCATATCGGGGCGGCCGTGGTGTAGTGGTAATGGCAGTCGTCTCCCGATCGGAAAGTTGGCGGTTCGACTCCCGGGACCCGCAACATATGTTGTTGTGTCCTTGGGCAAGACACTTAACCCTGAGTTGCTCCCGGTAGGACTGGAAAGCACCTTGCATGGTAGTCTGCCGCCACCGGTTTATGAATGTGTGTAGCATTCAATACATGTGTAGCACTTTGAGATTTTCAGTAATGAAAAGTGCGTTATAAATTGAATTAATTATTATTATTATTATCATATTTGTACGACCTTCCTACGCGACGCCATGGGCCACATAATTCACATTGCTATTTCCATTTTGCAAAGTATTGACCATGCCCATCTCGTGCCTTTCCATGCCCATGGCCATGCCCCTCTGGTACCGTTCTATGTACATGGGCATAGAGTGGTACCAGAGGAGCATGGTCATGGGCACCAGAAGGCACGAGACGGGCACGAGCCATTCATTTGGGTATTCACATTATAAAGTATTGGCCGTGCCATGTGATGCCGTTCTATGCTCATGGGCATAGAACGGTACGAGACGGGCACGGTTAATACTTTGTGATATTGAAATACCAATGTGAATTGATAAAACTCCCTCCTTGCTTGGAAAAACTACGCATCCTCGCGGGGCTTACATTTTCAGATCCGGCTCGCCGAGACCTTTCCGATGGTGTATGGCTTGTCTTTGTATGACCTTCCTACGCGAAATTATGGGCAAAAATGCACTGACCTTAAGACCTTGTCATTTTGGAAGACCTTTTGACCCACTTAGGAACCTTGCAAAGAGCTGAAACTCACAGGTCCTTATAAGCGTATCACCCTGACTGTGTCCTGTGTGTTTGGGGTCAATATGCATTTTCCTTGACCTTTTGACCTTTTTACTTTGGAAGGCTCTAATGGTGTGTTCACACAGAGCAACGTTTTGACCTCAAAGCTTCCAGCCTCCATGTAAAGTCAATGGTGGACGCACCTAGGCACCTCCTGGCGTCTGGCGTCAGGTCGCGTGCGTGTTGCGCGTTCTGAGGAGCGTTTTTCCGTGTACGTGAACCGGCGTCGGCTTCCAAGTTCCGCTTCAGCTGAGCTGAAGTTTTCGCGGTTCAAACGTTCAAACGCCGCTCAAATCTACCTGATTGGTTGGTGTGTCAACCAATCAGGGAGAGTCGGGGTGGAGCTATGTGACGCGGAACGAGGGGACGGTTGTGCGCATGCGCAACTGTGTGACGCATTGTTTGTTGGACAGATAGAAAGCGCGAAGTTGTGTACAATGGAGGAGAAACTCATCGTTGCTGTGTGTACCCATCCAGTCCTTTACGACCAGTCAAATGTCCTCTACAGAGACAGAAATAAAAAGCTCGTTGCCTGGCGGAGTGTCAGTGATGAAGTCGGTTTACCGGGTAAGTTTTTAATGGTGAACGTTTCACGTTTAGCCAGTTTAAGCTCTGCTAGCCGTTTTGATTTGATGTTTGTTCATTCATTATAAAAGAACAATACAAGACACTTTCATCAGATACAAGAATACAAGTCGGATAAAATAAATGGAGCACAAAGAAGATGAAATCCTATTATATCTGCCCCTTATTTCACAGTTTGTTCAAACAATCATAACCTTCAAACTACATCACAAATTGGATAAAAATAAGAATGATTTCAGCTATCACAAAGTATAGCCAACACATTTAACGTTTTTCAATGCCTTTGTTTAGTGGAAACATGCAAGAAGAGGTGGAAGAGTCTCCGGGACTAATAAATAAATTGTTTATTTGTTATTTGATTCACAGAAACTATTGACGCAGGTGTGTTGGAGCTGTCTCAAACCGTATCTCCAGTGACAACTCCTGCTCCAGTGAGAACTACTTCTCCTGTCACATCATCCACCACGTCTGTGATGCCAGCACCTTCGTCTGCCCCAGGTGTGACTCTCATCGTGCTTTTTGTGTAGATTTAGTGTCAAAAAACCACAGACACAAATACACACACAACTGATCCAGTGGTGGCAAAATCTCCCCCACTTCAAAACACACCCACACACACAGAACATATGTAAACTCATAAGAACAATTAATTGAAAGCTCATCTAACATTCAACACATGTACTGTGTTCTTTACAGGATCAGCGCAGAAGAGACCCCGTAGGGAGCAGGGACCCATGCAGCGGAAGGATTTTGAACGTGAGGTCCTTCAATTCTTGAATACAAGAAAAGATATGGCTGCCACACTGCCCCCACCACCACCTCCCGCCTGCGAAGTAGAGCGTTTTGTGATGTCGTTGGTAGCTCCCCTGAAACGTATGCCTGCATTACAGCGTGAGAGACTTCAATATAAAATCTACACCATGGTTTATGAGGAGTCCACTGGCGACAGAGTGGGTCCAGTGACATCCCAGGAAGGCTAATATATATATATATATATATATATATATATATATAATATAATATATATACTTATATATATATAACTTATATATATATATATATACACTTTGTGTATATATACAGTATATATATATATATATATACACACATATATATATACACACATATATATATACACACATATACACTTTGTATATATATATATGGATATATATGGATATATAATTTGTTTTTTTTAGATAGCAATGTTTTCTACTTTTAAATAAATGTTTTTTTTTAGATAGCAATGTTTTCTACTTTTAAATAAATGTGTTTTCTACTTTTAAATAAATGTGTTTTGTACATAGAATTGGTGTGCAAGTCTTTACATGCGTAGGAGAAACTTGCTGGCTGGTGTAAATCTACATAAGAAACTTTACATTTCATGTAGATAGCTTTAATATTGCAGGTTTGTTACTAGCACTTTCTGGCATTTGTATGATTTCATATGAATACAGTGGAACAGGGCAGAAATATACTATTTCTGTAAAATTTTGGTTTTAGTCTGCTATTCATTTTTTGGTCCTTTATGTTAATATTAAATGTTGGCACAAAAGTTTCCCCAAATAACAAATACAGTACTAGTTCAGTACGACTTCAGATAATCATTTTATTACTTACTTAATAAAAAGTAATTATTAGAGATTATATAATGAAATGTAAGTTATATAAGGTATCACCATAAACCGGAAACAGTTGCGTTTCTGTTAATAGTCGTTTATGTATGAATACTTAAGTAAAACTAACCGAAAGACAGAACAGAAATTTATCACACAATTTTCATCTGTAAGTTTTAATGCAATTATACACATTCAACTAATGAAAATGTGGATACGACAGTGTTCACAATGAACGGCGTGTACTTGGTCATATAAAGAACTAAATTAAACAAAAGTAATAAGTATACAGTAACAAGAAACTGTTCAGAATGACTTGGCTCTGCAGGTGATTTGGTGGAACGTAACAGAGCCGTTGCAAGTCAGTGGGGGTGATGGATGACTACTCTGTTTGCTGCCATGCCACTGCTTCTTCTGAGAAGTATCTCATGAATGCCTCTCTGGCCACAATTGCATCTCTTGCCGCAGTTTGCTCCCACTCTCTGGACACCAGGAAGGGGTTCTTCCGTTCCACGGTGTGCTGGTATGTCGTCACCCCGGATGAAATTGTGGAGAACACAAGTGGCTTTCACACACTTCTCCACGCAGAGCCTGACCAAAGATGGAGTGGGCCAGGACCCCGCCGTCACTGGTTCTTCCATACCCCCCAACATCAATGATACGGAACCTGTATTCCAACACGAAAGCTGTTTGCTATGGTCCTGTAGGAGCCCCCAGTAGCAAAAAACCTGCATAGAGAAAGAGTAATTACAATTATTACAGACATGACATTAAACGTACAACATCTGTAATGCACATAATAGAACCTACACACACACACCTCTATATGTATACACATTAGGATGTGTGGCCAACATCACTCAGATAGACACAATACTGTATGTATGTACTTATGTACACACTCTTCTGTATAAAGAATAATATGTATTTCTATACCGGTGTAATATATATATATATGTGACACAGACAGACATTGGCACTTTTTATCTGTTGTCCCAAAATAGAAAAGAAGAATATGTATTTATATTATATATTATATATATAATATATATAGATATTATATATATAATATATATTATATATATATATTATATATATATGATATATATAGAGATATATATTCGCTATATATTATATTATATATATATATATATTATATATATATATATATATTATATGACAGAAAGAGAGACAGATATTCGCGCTATATTATATTATATATATGCTATATTTATCTGTTGTTGCAAATAACCAACCGGAGACAGATGGCCAAGCGTTCTTCAGCTGGGATTGCGCGCCTGTAGTTGGTGTCCTGGTAGGTGATGCGGGCACCAACAACACGAGACAGCAGGTCGTCAAACTGGGCACGGGTCAGACGGAAGTACCGCTGAAAGCGCTGCTCGTCCATGCGCAGCTCCTGGATTAAATGGTGAAACTCCCCGAATTCAGAACGCCTCTGAATAGTTTCGTGAACCCAGACACGGCGCCTTGCACGTCTTCGGCGTGCCACTAGCAAGCATAAAGCTGCCTCCACATCATCCGCCATTTTGAGAACAGACGACGAAAACAACAACACATCAGACCGGAAAGAGAATCACGACGCTCCTCCCACACCCCGCCCCCATGACGCCGCTGCCACGAAGCCGCCGCAACACTACAGTTTGGACACCAGGGGGCAGTGCGTCCACTTCCGTGCGTGAGGAGCGTTTTGGAGGCTGAAAACGCTGCTCTGTGTGAACACACCATAAGTCCTCTTAGAAAAAAAAGTGCGGTCTCCGAAGGCCTTAATTTATAAATGTTTATATCTTCCTCCAAAAACAATCAAACTATTCCAGATTTTCAGGGTGTCATCACCTAGAAGTCCTTCTCTATCCCTGCAAATATTGTATCCTTAGTTGCTTTCCACGAAGAATTACGGCCATCTATATATTGGCCTGACCTTATGACCTTTTCACTTTTGATAGACCTAGACCGCTTTAGGAACCTCGCAAAGGGCTGAAACTCACAGGTACTGATCAACGTATCACCTTGACTGCATTATATGTGTTTGGGGTCAATACGCTTTTTCCTTGACATTTTGACCTTTTTTATTTGGAGACACCTAGACCCCCTTAGGAAGGTAGCAAAGGGTTGAAACAGGTCTCTTTGAATTGCCCTTGAGCAGACCTTTCGAACGGTATGTAACCCATATTTGTACGACCTTCCTACGCGACGCCATGGGCCACACAATTCACATTGCTATTTCCATTTTGCAAAGTATTGACCATGCCCATCTCGTGCCTTTCCATGCCCATGGCAATGCCCCTCTGGTACCGTTCTATTTACATGGGCATAGAGTGGTACCAAAGGGGCACGGTCATGGGCACCAGAAGGTACGAGACGGGCACGAGCCATTCATTTGGTTATTCACATTATAAAGTATTGGCCGTGCCATGTGATGCCGTTCTATGCTCATGGGCATAGAACGGTACGAGACGGGCACGGTTAATACTTTGTGATATTGAAATACCAATGTGAATTGATAAAACTCCCTCCTTGCTTGGAAAAACTACGCACCCTCGTGGGGCTCACATTTTCAGATCCGGCTCGCCGAGACCTTTCCGATGGTGTATGGCTTGTCTTTGTACGACCTTCCTACGCGAAATTATGGGCAAAAATGCACTGACCTTAAGACCTTGTCATTTTGGAAGGCCTGTTGACCCACTTAGGAACCTTGCAAAGAGCTGAAACTCACAGGTCCTTATAAGCGTATCACCCTGACTGCGTCCTGTGTGTTTGGGGTCAATACGCCTTTTCCTTGACCTTTTGACCTTTTTACTTTGGAAGGTTCTAGGTCCTCTTAGAAAAAAAAGTGCGGTCTCCGAAGGCCTTAATTTATAAATGTTTATATCTTCCTCCAGAAACAATCAAACTATTCCAGATTTTTAGGGTGTCATCACCTAGAAGTCCTTCTCTATCCCTGCAAATATTGTATCTTTAGTTGCTTTCCACGAAGAATTACGGCCATCTATATATTGGCCTGACCTTATGACCTTTTCACTTTTGATAGACCTAGACCGCTTTAGGAACCTCGCAAAGGGCTGAAACTCACAGGTACTGATCAACGTATCACCTTGACTGCATTATATGTGTTTGGGGTCAATACGCTTTTTCCTTGACATTTTGACCTTTTTATTTGGAGACACCTAGACCCCCTTAGGAAGGTAGCAAAGGGTTGAAACAGGTCTCCTTGAATTTCCCTTGAGCAGACCTTTCGAACGGTATGCAACCCATATTTGTATGACCTTCCTACGCGATGCCGTGGGCCACACAATTCACATTGCTATTTCCATTTTGCAAAGTATTGACCATGCCCATCTCATACCTTTCCATGCCCATGGCCATGCCCCTCTGGTACGGTTCTATGCACATGGACTTAGAGCGATACCAAAGGGGCACGGTCATGGGCACCAGAAGGCATGAGACGGGCACGAGCCATTCACATAGGTATTCACATCATAATGTATTGGCCATGCCCATGTGGTGCCGTTCTATGCCCATGGGCATAGAACGGTACCAGAGGAGCACGGTCATGGGCACCAGAAGGCACGAGACGGGCACGAGCCATTCATTTGGGTATTCACATTATAAAGTATTGGCCGTGCCATGTGATGCCGTTCTATGCTCATGGGCATAGAACGGTACGAGACGGGCACGGTTAATACTTTGTGATATTGAAATACCAATGTGAATTGATAAAACTCCCTCCTTGCTTGGAAAAACTACGCACCCTCGCGGGGCTCACATTTTCAGATCCGGCTCGCCGAGACCTTTCCGATGGTGTATGGCTTGTCTTTGTACGACCTTCCTACGCGAAATTATGGGCAAAAATGTACTGACCTTAAGACCTTGTCATTTTGGAAGGCCTGTTGACCCACTTAGGAACCTTGCAAAGAGCTGAAACTCACAGGTCCTTATAAACATTTCACCCTGACTGCGTCCTGTGTGTTTGGGGTCAATACGCATTTTCCTTGACATTTTGACATTTTTACTTTGGAAGGCTCTAGGTCCTCTTAGAAAAAAAAGTGCGGTCTCCGAAGGCCTTAATTTATAAATGTTTATATCTTCCTCCA
>JBBPBX010096152.1:0-13078 GCA_038048925.1 Garcialebias charrua | reverse complement strand
CATAACGAACACCATGTTCAGGCATAAGGGTGTCCATATGTGCTCTTGGCACCAGGACACCCTAGGTCGTAGTTCAATGATCGACTTTGTTGTCGTCTCATCTGATCTGCGGCCGCATGTCCTGGACACTCGGGTGAAGAGAGGGGCGGAGCTGTCCACTGACCACTACCTGGTGGTGAGTTGGCTCCGATGGTGGGGGAGGATGCCGGTCAGACCTGGCAGACCCAAACGTATTGTGAGGGTCTGCTGGGAACGTCTGGCAGAGTCTCCCGTAAGACGGAGCTTTAACTCCCACCTCCGGGAGAGCTTTGAACACGTTCCGAGGGAGGCGGGGGACATTGAGCCCGAGTGGACCATGTTTCGCGCCTCTATTGTCGAGGCAGCTTATCGGAGTTGTGGCCGCAAGGTTGTTGGTGCCTGTCGTGGTGGCAACCCTCGAACCCGGTGGTGGACACCGGCGGTGAGGGATGCTGTCAAGCTGAAGAAGGAGTCCTATTGGGCCTTTTTAGCCTGTGGGACCCCGGAAGCAGCAGATAGGTACCGGCAGTCCAAGCGGCATGCGGCTCGGGTGGTTGCTGAGGCAAAAACTCGGGCGTGGGAGGAGTTCGGAGAGGCCATGGAGAATGACTTCCGTACGGCTTCGAGGCGATTCTGGTCCACCATCCGGCGTCTCAGGGGGGGAAAGCGGTACGCGACCAACACCATTTATGGTGGGGATGGCGTGCTGTTGACCTCAACTCGGGATGTTGTGAGTCGGTGGGCGGAATACTTCGAAGACCTCCTCAATCCTACTGGCACGTCTTCCACTGAGGAAGCGGAGCCTGGGGACTTTGGATCGGGCTCTCCAATCTCTGGTGCGGAGGTCGCCGAGGTGGTTAAAAAGCTCCGCGGTGGCAAGGCTCCGGGGGTGGATGAGATTCGTCCTGAGTTCCTTAGGGCTCTGGATGTTGTGGGGTTGTGTTGGCTTACGCGACTCTGCAATATCGCGTGGACATCGGGGGCAGTTCCCTTGGATTGGCAGACTGGGGTGGTGGTTCCCCTATTCAAAAAGGGGGACCGTAGGGTGTGTTCCAACTATAGAGGGATCACACTCTTAAGCCTCCCTGGTAAGGTCTATTCAGGGGTTCTGGAGAGGAGGGTCCGTCGGATAGTCGAACCTCGGATTCAGGAGGAGCAGTGTGGTTTTCGTCCTGGTCGTGGAACACTAGACCAGCTCTACACCCTCAACAGGGTCCTGGAGGGTGCGTGGGAGTTTGCCCAACCAGTTTACATGTGCTTTGTAGACTTGGAAAAGGCATTCGACCGCGTCCCTCGGGGGGTTCTGTGGCGGGTACTCCGGGAGTATGGGGTACCAGGCCCATTGATATGGGCTGTTAGGTCCCTGTACGACCGGTGTCAGAGCTTGGTCCGCATTGCCGGCAGTAAGTCAGGCTCGTTTCCGGTGAGAGTTGGACTCCGCCAAGGTTGCCCTTTGTCACCGATTCTGTTTATAACTTTTATGGACAGAATTTCTAGGCGCAGCCAAGGTGTTGAGAGGATCCGTTTTGGTGGCCTTAGAATCGCTTCTCTGTTTTTTGCAGATGATGTGGTCCTATTGGCTTCATCAGCTCGTGATCTACAGCTTTCACTGGAGCGGTTTGCAGCTGAATGCGATGCGGCCGGGATGAGGATCAGTTCCTCCAAATCCGAGGCCATGGTCTTGAGCCGGAAAAGGGTAGCGTGCCCTCTCCGGGTCGGGGAGGAGGTCCTGCCCCAAGTGGAGGAGTTTAAGTATCTCGGGATCTTGTTCACGAATGAGGGAAAACTGGAGCGTGAGATCGATAGGCGGATAGGTGCAGCGTCCGCAGTGAAGCGGGCGCTGTACCGGTCTGTCGTGGTGAAGAGAGAGCTGAGTCAAAAGGCAAAGCTCTCAATTTACCGATCGATCTACGTTCCCACCCTCATCTATGGTCATGAGCTTTGGGTTATGACCGAAAGAACAAGATCTCGGATACAAGCGGCTGAAATGAGTTTTCTCCGCAGGGTGGCTGGACTCTCCCTTAGAGATAGGGTGAGAAGCTCAGTCATCCGGGAGGGACTCGGAGTAGAGCCGCTGCTTCTCCACATCGAGAGGAGCCAGTTGAGGTGGCTCGGGCATCTGGTTAGGATGCCTCCTGGACGCCTCCCTGGTGAGGTGTTCCGGGCATGTCCCACCGGGAGGAGACCCAGAGGAAGACCCAGGATACGCTGGAGGGACTATGTTTCTCGGCTGGCCTGGGAACGCCTTGGGATTCCCCCAGAGGAGCTGCTCCAAGTGGCTGGGGAGAGGGAAGTCTGGGCCTCCCTACTTAGGCTGCTACCCCCGCGACCCGACCCCGGATAAGCGGAAGAAAATGGATGGATGGATGGATTAAACGTTCTTAACAGGGGAATATATGCACCGCGGAACAAAATTTCCTGGGCGCGTTTCAGCACGGAGCTATTATCGCGTGGCACGCGCAGCATTTAGCCGTTAGCATCTCGTGCGGTCTCCTGTTTGTGAATGTTATAGCTTTCTTGTTAAAAGACGAGCGCACATTCAAAGCTGTGTGGACTTTGTTTCATGAAGACTCTGCAGCAGCAACATGTCTAAAATGTGAACGCGCTGGAAACTATGTCATCTGAACGTGAACAGCAGCTGTATTAAAACTACTTCATCCGAACGTGAACGAAGAGCTGCATTAAAACTACTTCATCCGAACGTGAACGAAGAGCTGTATTAAAACTACTTCATCAGGTAATCAGAGCGGTCCAGAGCAATAACACAAGCTGTGAGTTTTTAAATCTTGAATCTAAGTCTGAACGTTGTTATATGCGCAGGCTTTAAAGTTGCTGAGCGTCGCTATGAGACATTCATCACGTCAACACTTCAAAAAGTTCAGCTCTTTATGAAAAAACTAACTGATGTTGTCAACAAGCCCTGGACCAGATTAAAGCCCTGCCATGATGATGAAGAGTGAGAGATTCAACCGTTCAAGAGGTATTGTTCTTTTATTATTATTATCTAAATAATCTTTTTTTTTTAAATCATAATCTTATTAACTTTTTTTTTTTACCTCTTTTGTTTTTTTATTTCCAGTCTGTGACAGAGGTAGCTTCTGGGGACTTTGGGTCAGGTTCTCCGATCTCTGGTGCTGAGGTCGCCGAGGTGGTTAAAAAGCTCCGCGGTGGCAGGGCTCCAGGGGTGGATGAGATTCGCCCGGAGTTCCTTAGGGCTCTGGATGTTGTAGGGTTGTGTCGGCTTACGCAACTCTGATATGATAACCTCAGCTGGAGCAATAACACCACCAGCCTGATCAAGAAAGGTCATCAGAGACTCTACTTCCTCAGACGGCTGAGACGAGCTGGTCTGAGAAGCTCAGTCCTCACCTCGTTCTACAGGTGTGCAGTGGAGAGCGTCCTGTGCTCCAGCATCAACGTGTGGCATGGAGGCTGCACAGTTGCAGAGAGGAAAGCTCTACAAAGAGTGGTGAAGGCTGCACAGAAGTCTGTGGGAGTCAGTCTCCCCACCATCACAGACATTTACACCTCCAGATGCAGAAAAAGAGCCACCTGCATCATGAAAGACCTCACTCACCCAGCACACTCACTCTTTGCACCACTCCCCTCGGGACGGAGGTTGAGGAGCATCAAATGTAGAACCACTAGACTGAGGAACAGCTTCTACCCTGAGGCTGTCAGACTCATGAATAAATAAATAATAAGAATAAACACTGCAAAATGTCACATCATGTTGATACTGATCTGTTTCTTGTTGCTGCGTTCATCTGTGACCATCTGCTCATGTTCGTGCTGCTGTTTATAATGATGTTTTTCTACTACATTAGGGCTTAGTGTATTACTAGCTGATGTCTCTCTTAGTTAATCCTAGATGTTATTATTGTTTTTCTCTTGCATTTGTTGTTGGATGTAACTGGGACCCTGTGTACATAATCTCGTTTTCAACACATGTACTACATGCGGTGCAAATGACAATAAATTCTCTCTGACTCTGACTCTGACTCTGAATATCGCGTGGACATCGGGGGCAGTTCCCTTGGATTGGCAGACTGGGGTGGTGGTTCCCCTATTCAAAAAGGGGGACCGTAGGGTGTGTTCCAACTATAGGGGGATCACACTCTTAAGCCTCCCTGGTAAGGTCTATTCAGGGGTTCTGGAGAGGAGGGTCCGTCGGATAGTCGAACCTCGGATTCAGGAGGAGCAGTGTGGTTTTCGTCCTGGTCGTGGAACACTAGACCAGCTCTACACCCTCAACAGGGTCCTGGAGGGTGCGTGGGAGTTTGCCCAACCAGTTTACATGTGCTTTGTGGACTTGGAGAAGGCATTCGACCGCGTCCCTCGGGGGGTTCTGTGGGGGTACTCCGGGAGTATGGGGTACCAGGCCCATTGATATGGGCTGTTAGGTCCCTGTACGACCGGTGTCAGAGCTTGGTCCGCATTGCCGGCAGTAAGTCAGGCTCGTTTCCGGTGAGAGTTGGACTCCGCCAAGGTTGCCCTTTGTCACCGATTCTGTTCATAACTTTTATGGACAGAATTTCTAGGCGCAGCCAAGGTGTTGAGAGGATCCGTTTTGGTGGCCTTAGAATCGCTTCTCTGTTTTTTGCAGATGATGTGGTCCTATTGGCTTCATCAGTTCGTGATTTACAACTTTCACTGGAGCGGTTTGCAGCCGAGTGTGATGCGGCCGGGATGAGGATCAGTTCCTCCAAATCCGAGGCCATGGTCTTGAGCCGGAAAAGGGTAGCATGCCCTCTCCGGGTCGGGGAGGAGGTCCTGCCCCAAGTGGAGGAGTTTAAGTATCTCGGGATCTTGTTCACGAATGAGGGAAAACTGGAGCGTGAGATCGATAGGCGGATAGGTGCAGCGTCCGCAGTGAAGCGGGCGCTGTACCGGTCTGTCGTGGTGAAGAGAGAGCTGAGTCAAAAGGCAAAGCTCTCAATTTACCGATCGATCTACGTTCCCACCCTCATCTATGGTCATGAGCTTTGGGTTATGACCGAAAGAACAAGATCTCGGATACAAGCGGCTGAAATGAGTTTTCTCCGCAGGGTGGCTGGACTCTCCCTTAGAGATAGGGTGAGAAGCTCAGTCATCCGGGAGGGACTCGGAGTAGAGCCGCTGCTTCTCCACATCGAGAGGAGCCAGTTGAGGTGGCTCGGGCATCTGGTTAGGATGCCTCCTGGACGCCTCCCTGGTGAGGTGTTCCGGGCATGTCCCACCGGGAGGAGACCCAGAGGAAGACCCAGGACACGCTGGAGGGACTATGTTTCTCGGCTGGCCTGGGAACGCCTTGGGATTCCCCCAGAGGAGCTGCTCCATGTGGCTGGGGAGAGGGAAGTCTGGGCCTCCCTACTTAGGCTGCTACCCCCGCGACCCGACCCCGGATAAGCGGAAGAAGATGGATGGATGGATGGATGGACAGAGGTAGCTGCTCTGTGCTCTCTACTTCCACTTCAGGGAAATCCACCTGCAGCTAAGAAGTGTGTGATGACTGAACTGAACTCTGAACTGTTCACACAGTCCCACCTGCACCAAGAAGAAGTTGTGAGTACAGTAATGAGGACAAATACAGCCACACTGCTGCTACTGAACAAAAACTTGATTAGTTAGATTGTAAACAGTCTGTTGCTGCTTATTGTTCTGGTTCTGACTGTTATTGTATTTATTAAGATTTGTATTATTGTTCATATAGTTTATTTATTGTAGAGTGCTGTTTATTTAAAATATCATCCAAATGGGTCACTTTTATTTATTACTACAATACAATACAAACATATTTTTGGCATATTTTCAAAATAAACATTTTGTAAGTCTTTATTTTGTAAAAAAAATAAAATAATTTGTACCGAAAATAAACCGAACCGAGCCCTCCTTGTAGTTGAACCGAACCGAAATGTGATTTTAGCGTACCGTTACACCCCTAATTATTATTATGTCAGTAACGGGATTTAATTGTTTATTATTCAAAGTCAAAGTCAACTTTATTGTCAGAACTGCAATATGTACAGGACATACACAGGACCGAAATTGCGTTTCTCTCAGTCCCTCGGTGCAACAGTAACCATCTAAACACTAAACACTAAAACATTTAATAAACATAAGCATAAAATAGTAAAAAAGTGTAACACTGTCCTGAGTTTTTTCATAATAGTATAAAAGTATGAAAATTTACACCAACACTGAAACACCAAACACCCCTAAAACACCAAACACCCAATGAACATAAGCATAAATGAAATAATAAAAGTGTAATACTGTCCTGAGTTTTTGCATAGTAGTATAAAAAGTATAAAACGTATATCTATAAAATAAACTGAAGGTTCTAGCATTGACATTTGCAAAGAGTGGCACAGCAGCATATGAGTTAATGTACACAGTATATGTATGAGGTAGTTGATGTTGGTATAGAGGCAAAGTGGCATATGCAGTAAGGCACATAAGGCACATTTGGCATCCTTAGATAAGGCTAGTCAGAGAATACTGTATATGTATCAGCAGTAGTGTAGATATAAAAGTAGTGTAAATGTAAACAGTAGTAATAAATGTAAAACAGTAGTAATAAATGTAAACCGTATTAATAAATGTAAACAGTGAATGTAAACAGTAGTATGACTATAGGCAGTAATGTAATACAAACATTAGTGCAAATATGAGAAGTAGTGCAAACTGAATGAGCACATGACCGAGAGTTTAGTGAATAACCCGTTTGATGACACAGAGTCCAGTGTTAAAAACTTTGTGTTGAGTGGTAATGTGTGAGAAAGTTTTTTGTGTTAAGGCAGTTCAAATGGGAGGGGAGGCAGAGCAGGCAGAGTGTTTAGCATTCTGACTGCCTGATGAACAGAGCTGTCTCTCAGTCTGCTGGTTCGAGCCTGGAGACTCCTCAGTCTCCTCCCTGATGGCAGCAGTCTAAAGCGGCTGTGTAGTGGGTGTGTGGGATCACCTGCCATGCAGTGGGCTTTCCGAGTGAGGCGTTTGCTGTGTAAGTCCTGCAGTGAGGGCAAGGAGGTGCCGACGATCTTCTCAGCTGCTCTCACGATGCGCTGGAGGCTCTTGCGGCAGGATGCAGTACATGCACCAAACCACACCGTGATGCAGCTGGTCAGGACACTTTCTATGGCACCCCTGTAGAAGGTGCACATGATGGGGGTTGAAGCTCCAGCCCTTTTCAGCTTGCGGAGAAAGTAGAGGCGCTGGTGAGCCTTCTTGGCCAGTGCTGCAGTGTTCCTGCTCCAGGACAGGTCCTTCGAGACGTGCACTCCCAGGAACTTGGTGCTGTCCACTCTCTCCACTGCGGTGCTGTTGATGGTCAGAGGGGCATGTTGTGCATCCCTCTTCCTGAAGTCCACGACAATCTCCTTTGTCTTCTCCACGTTGAGAGTGAGATTGTTGTGTCCGCACCACAAGACCAAGCGGCTCACCTCGTTCCTGTAGTCCGTCTCATCGTTGTTGCTGATGAGACCTACCACTGTTGTGTCGTCCGCAAACTTGATGAAGTGGTTGGAGCTGTACGATGGTGTGCAGTCGTGTGTTAGCAGGGTGAATAGAAGGGGGCTCAGCACACATCCTTGTGGGGCCCCTGTGTTCAATGTGATGGTGCTAGATTTGATTTGATTTGATTTGATGTTTATTCATTCATTTTAAAAGAACAATACAAGACAGTTTCATCAGATACAAGATTTCAAGTAGGATAAAATGAAGGGAGCAGAAAGAAGATGAAATCTTATTATATCTGCCCCTATTTCACAGTTTGTTCAACCAATGATAACTTTCAAGCAACATCACAGAATGAATAGTTCTACCTATTTTCCTAATTGTAATACACAAACTACATCACAAAATGAATAATTCTACTTAATTTTCCTGACTGTAAAACATAAACTAGATCACAAAATGAATAATTCTACTTAATATTTCTAACTGTAATACACAAACTACATCACCCATAATTCTAATTAATTTTCTAATTCTAATTTTTTTTTTTTTTTTTTTTTTTTTTTTTTTTATAATTTTATTTAATTTTCCTATTTTTTTAATTATTTTTTTCTATTTAATTTTCCTAACTGTAATACACAAACTAGATCATAAAATGTGTTAGATGTGTTACTCCCGATCCGTACTGTCTGTGGTCTCCCGGTCAGGAAGTCTAGCAGCCAGTTACACATTGAGGTGTTCAGCCCCAGACTGTCCAGTTTATGGATGAGCTGTTGGGGGATGATGGTGTTGAATGCCGAGCTGAAGTCGATGAACAGCATTCTAACATAAGAGTCCTTCGTGTCCAGATGTGTGAGAGCTGTGTGGAGGGCAGAGGAGATGGCATCGTCGGTTGAGCGATTAGGTCGGTATGCAAATTGGAAGGGATCCAGGGAGGCAGGGAGGACAGATGTGATGCTTTTCATGACTAGCCGTTCAAAGCACTTCATCAGGATGGGGGTGAGTGCTACTGGGCGATAGTCATTGAGGCATGCGGGCGTTGCCTTCTTTGGGACAGGGATGATGGTGGTGGCTTTGAAACAGGTGGGGACGATGGCCTGGCTCAGTGAGATGTTAAAGATGTCCGTGAAGACCGCTGCGAGTTCCCCTGCACAGTCCTTCAGCACACGACCAGGTATGTTGTCAGGACCAGAGGCCTTCCGGGCGTTAATCTTGATAAATGATCGCCTTACGCTGTCTGAGGACAGCGCCAGCACCTGGCCATCAGGAGAGGGGGGGAGTTTATGTGCAGGTGTGCTGTTACTTGCCTCAAACCGAGCAAAGACCTCAGTTCAGTTCATTCAGCCTAGAGGTTGAGCTGTCACAGGTCTGGGGGGGTGGTTTGTAGTTTGTGTTGGTCTGTATTCCCTGCCACAGACTGCGTGTATCCTTGCTGTCCTTGAAACGGTGAGCTATTTTCCTGGAATACTGCTTCTTGGCCTTTCTGATGCCCCAATCCAGGTTCTTTCTGGCTGCCCTCAGGCCCACCTGATCTCCCGCTTTGAAGGCAGCATTCCTGGCTCTCAGGAGTCTGTAAACCTCAGCTGTCAGCCATGGCTTCTGATTAGCCCGAACAGTGATGGTCTTGAGGTTAGTTACATCATCAATGCACTTGGTGATGTATGAACATACAGTGTCTGAGTACTCCTGGAGACATAAGTTGTTGTTTGTGGTAGCAGCTTCTTTGAACATACCCCAATCTGTGGTGTCAAAACAGTCCTGGAGTGCCTCTGAAGACCCCTCTGGCCACACTCGTATCTGCTTGCGGACTGGTTTTGTGACTTTCACCAGTGGCCTGTATGCTGGCTTTAGCATAACACAGATATGGTCAGAAGCACCAATGTGGGGGAGGGGGAGGGCTCTGTAGGCATTTTTCATGGTGGTGTAAACTTGGTCCAGTGTGTTGTTTCCTCTTGTTGCAAAGTTTATGTTTCTGTATGTTTTTGGAAATACACTCTTTAAATCTGCTTGGTTGAAATCACCAGCCGTGATGAGAAAAGCATCAGGATGGGCTGTTTGCTGCTCGCTGATGTGCAGATATAGTTCATTCAGTGCCTCACTTCTAACTTTGCTGTTGGAGCTTGGAGGAATATATACAGCAACAATCATAACAGCTGTAAATTCCCTCGGTAAATAGAACGGTCTGCATTTAATAGTCATAAACTCCACTAAAGGTGAGCAGTGTTTGTGGACCACAGCAGCATCCAGGCACCATGCTTTGTTGATGTAAACACACAGCCCCCCTCCGCGTCTCTTACCTCCCTCGAGGGTTCGGTCCGCTCTGTAGCATGTTAGCTGCCCTAGCTGAACAGCATGGTCCGGAACGTTGTTGTTGAGCCACGTTTCCGTGAATACAAACACACAGCAGTCTCTCACAGTCTTTTGTGTCGTTCGTAGCAGGCGTATATAATCCAGTTTATTGTCCAAGGAGCGCACGTTAGCCAAAACCATGGATGGGATCGCCGGTTTGTGTGGGCTAGCTGCTAGCCTAGCTCCGATACCTCCGCGCTTACCCCGCTTCTGCTTCCTGTCGCGCCGCTTGTCGCATTTCCAATGTGGGCGCGATGGAGGGAGGCTCGGTGCTGGCTCCCAGAGCAGGTCGCAGTCACTCTGCTTGTTGCGCTTCCACTGCGGGCGCGATGGAGGGAGGCTCGGTGCTGGCTCCCAGAGCAGGTTGCAGTCAATCTGCTTGTTGCGCTTCCACTGCGGGCGCGATGAAGCGAGGCTCGGTGCTGGCTTCCAGAGCAGGCCACAGTTCCGTAGCTTCTCATGGAGCTCGCTGTTTATTCCCAAATGAGCGGTTTTTCCAACATCAATCAGGAATTCACGGCTGTACTTGCGTTCTTGAACACACATAGACATGACGGAGACGTGACGGAACTTTGCGGCATGCAGGACAAAGACAAAAACACCGTGTTCTCGGGAGAGAGAGAAGCCGCAGCGAGTGCTCGCGCCGCCATCTTGGATAACTAAAATATAAATAAAATATACTGTGTTAAAAAAAAAAGTAAAATTATATGATCATATGAAGCAGTATGACTTCAGTAATGCCATTTATATGTTTATATGTTCATCACCACAGCAAATGACATTACGAGACCTTCATGTATTTATTAAAAGCTAAATAAAAAACCCAAATTTAATTTACCTTGTATATGAGACTATGCATTTGAAATTAGTCCAAATATATTCCAACAAAAATTTTGGTTGGGAAGGGCATTTAACACACGTTGTTTAAGGATATTGAGTAGTTCATTTCTATGCTACAATACAATGATTACACTGTTCTATATCTGTTCTCAACAGATTCAAAGATGGATTGGCAAGTCTAGGGTTTTTCGCTGCACTACAGCAGAATCCCAGTGTTATGTTTCTCTGACAAGAACCTGACTGCTTCAGACTTGGAGAACATGTTTTAGACCATCTCTTGGCAAGAGACCAAAACACTTTGCTTTTGGGGAGATTATCTGCTTGATTCTGAAGGTTTGCACGGACAGATTGTGTTATTGTTCAAAATGTTTAGAAATGTTGGATTTTAGTTTTAATGAAAATAAAGCAAAAACAAGGAATTAAGTTTTCCTTAATGCAGTGTCCAATAACTACAATTACCGTATTCACTGTATTTTTTACAGAGAAAGTGGCGGCTGTGTCTCTTGAAGAATTGCTCAGAAGAACAATTCAGAGGAGCTGAAGGCCACTATCAGAGCAATCTGGGCTCTCACAACATCTGAGCAGTGCCAGTCTGATCCACTCCACGCCATGCCGCATCGCTGCAGTAATCCAGGCAAAAAGGAGCTCCAGTCTGTGTGTAATGAATGAATATACAAGTTTCACTTTTTGATTGCATTTACTGAAATAAATTTACTGAAATAAACTTTTTCACGATAATTTAAGTTTATGACCAGCACCTGGTTACTGATCATCCAACAATGTTCATTCAGGTCATCTGGATAGTTTTTTTTCTTGTGAGAACAAAAAAAAAAAGAAGAAGAAACTGTCCAGATGACCTGACTGAACATTGTCATTTTACCATAATCATTTCATTATAATGTTAAATGTTTTTAGTTTTGTTTCATACTGTGATTGGAACCTTACATATATTTTTTAATTTCATCTTAATGTTTGGAACATTCTAGTAAATTCCAAAAAAGCTAAGTCTGGTCCTCTGGACATTCAAAAAACAAAACAAAAGGACCAGACTTAGCTTTTTTGGATTTTTCTACCTGGATTATTGAGCATGCATCAGGGGATTCTAGTAAATTGTTATAAAATTTGTTGACGTAAATTTTTATTTTCTCTTGTTGGCTGTACCTCATCTGTGGATTTATTTTAAAACAGGTCTCATGTACAACATGAGTCCTTGTGAATCAATGAGACTAACCTTGTATAAATAAAGGTTTAATGAGAAAAAAATTCTGTGTAAACCTTGAAGAGAAACAGTCAGTTTAAGACTTGTTCGTGTTAAAACGTGTTAAAAAAGTGGTCTAAATAAATCAACTAAAGTATAATAGACCCATTTTATTTTGTACAATGATGTTTGTTTAACAAAAAGTATTGGATCTAACGTTTACTACTTTCAGAATGGCTGACTTCAAATATCTTATTCACATATGGATATACCGTAGAAGACTTGTGGTAAAATATAAACGAGTATTATTTGTTGCCTGCCAGATCAAACCAAAATTGACAAGAAAAACAGAAATGTGTACATTGAAAAAAATCTAAATAATGAAATACTGTAAGATTTATCATTACTAAAGTCAGCATCACACAAATACAATATTTACTTGTTTAAATGTAATGGAAGAACAGGTAACAAAAAAGAAATTGAAAGTACATGACATGTATCAGGTGTACAAAATTAATTGCTGAGTATTTTTTTCAAGTGCAGAAAATACCTCAGCAAGACCAAAGGACGTTAATACCATCTTAATACCACCAGCTTGACAATTTGGGCAACATTCAGTTTTTTTCATCCTGTCATGCAGGTCCTGCAGCCAACGATGGGAGCAGCACGATGAAACCATGGGCACGCACACTGCACCTGCACGCCACCTGAAAATTGGATGAAATAAAGTTATATTTTTATAGCAGTGTTTGACAATTGTATATATGAGAACACTTTACATTTTCTTTTAAAATGAATGAATAAACATCAAATCAATCAATCAATCAATCAATCACCTTTATTTAACCAGGTAGAGCCCATTGAGATCGAGATCTCTTTTACAAGGGTGACCTGGTCAAGTGGTAAAAGAGTTGTTGTAGGATGAAGAGGAAGATGTGATAATTCAGAGGAGCTAAAGGCCACTATCAGAGCAACCTGGGCTCATAACACCTGAGCAGTGCCACAGACCGATCCATTTCTACCTGGATTATTGAGCATGCATCAGGGTTAGATTACAACAGTATTTACATGATGTGCATTCACAGTTAAGAACACCTGCTGGAACTACCACTGTTCTAGCTTCACTAGTATATTTTTTATAAAGTACTGTGTACATATGTAGTGTGTGTGATGTTGTTGGTTTGCTTTTATTACTTCCTGTATGGAAGATACTCCTAATTTCATTGTACATTTTACTGT
>JBBPBX010096148.1:0-13079 GCA_038048925.1 Garcialebias charrua | reverse complement strand
GATCGCGCAGACATAATTTAAAAATACATAAATAGCGAACGCGTTTGCTCCGGCCTCTCGGCTAAGGTTTGTTAGCAGCTATCTCGGCTAAAAATACCGGTCGCGTCTGAGATCTATCGTTTTAAGACAGTAAATCTTCCAAAACTCTCATTAATAAACCCTCCCCGAATAAAAAGATGTTACCTGATCGCGCAGACATAATTTAAAACTACATAAATAGCGAACGCGTTTGCTCCGGCCTCTCGGCTAAGGTTTATTAGCAGCTATCTCGGCTAAAAATACCGGTCGCGCCTGACATATATCATTTTAAGACAGTAAATCATCCAAAACTCTCATTAATAAACCCTCCCTGAATAAAAAGAAATTACAGATGTTACCTGATCGCGCAGACACAGCCATAGAGAAGGATGCAGGAACACTCTTTCTTTGTTTTGGGTCCGTGTTGAAAACACTGTTGTTTTAGCCAAAGATTTAGCTTGGTCCGGTTGTTGGTGCAGCCGCGAACAGCACAGCAGGTACCTGAACCCCGGTAGGACATTTCAGTAAACGTTCCGTTTAAACAAAAGCTGTGTTTGCTCCGATAAAATGAATGAAAATAACTTTCAAAAACACCCGCGATCCATACTCCGCCTATGGAATACAGGCACTTCCGGTGTCGGACAGGAAGTACAATGCACATTCGCTTCTACAGTGACACCCTCAGGAATACTGTGGATAAATATTTGGGTATTTTGGTCGACTTGCATCTCTCTTTTAAGCTCCATGTAGACCATCTAGTACAGAAACTGAAAGTTAAAGGTTTCTTTTTCAGAAACAGGTTTGCTACTATTCCTCTTGATTGTCCTTTTGGTTGCTATTTTGTTTTGATTTGTAAAAAAATAAAAAATAAAAGAGCGCGAGAAACAAATTTGTATACCTATGCATATTTTATGACTGTTTATTGTTGTTGTTGTTATTCACTGTTGTCATCACTCTTTGTTAAATTCAAGTCTCTCTTGTAAATGAGTCCCTGAGGCTCAATGGGATTAACCTGTCTAACTCAAGGCCGAGGCAGAGCTGTGCGTTTTGCCGAGCGCCGCGCCGAGCGCCGCCCCACGCGCGCATGCTGCGCACGGGCAGTTCACGGCAGAGCAGCGTGAAGCTCCAGCGTTTTCGCTCTAAATACTTGACGTCATTTGAGCAGAAGCAGGGCGGAGCGTTTACCTACGAGACAAATTGAGGTCGCTGATTGGTCATTTGCTGACACGCCTACTGAGTTCATTGACAGGTCGGGTGGGAGACAAAAAGGCAGAGGGCTGCGCAGCTTTGTTCTGTGTTTATATGTTAATAAAAAGTTCTAAAAAATAAAATTAAAACAGGGAGCGCTGGTCCTTCAGCCCACACAGCAGACCAGCACACCAGGAAATATTTAGAACATCGCGCAGCCACGTTGGACATGAGTTTAGTTCGCTCGTGACAAGTTCATTCATTCCTCCTCATCGGAGGAGGAAGCGAATGGTGACCGCTTCAAGCGATCACTTGACTTTTGGCAAAAAAACAAAAGAAAAGTTCAGATCAGCGATGAAGAAGAGGAATTTAATACATTTGTGTCTCATACAAAACAGTCCACCACCGGGCAGTTTATTGTGAGACAACACGCGCACGTGAGCGGTCGTAAAATTTGAGCTTGGCACGTTCACGCCCGCGTTCAAAGGCTTGTGCCGCGGCACTCACACGGCGTGGCGCGGCGCTCGGACCAACGCGGAGCTCTGCCTGGCCCTTAAAGGTTGAATGATTGAATACATATATATACCTACACATGCACACACTTTTGAACATATGGAACCCCATCCATCCATCCATCCATCCATTATCTTTACCCACTTCTTCCATTTTGGGTCACGGGTGTCACCGGTGCCCATGTCCAGCAATCACTGTGCGAGGAGCGGGGTACAACACCTTGGACAGGCCACAAGTCCATCACAGGGACTATAAGGAACCCCTTGTAAAATAAATTTATATCAGTAAATGCATCTTCTTTGGCTGAACAAACAAAATAAATAAATCTGTAAAATAAGTATACCCAACGTGCACACACCTATCTATGTATACATATCCATATACATGCACGTACATACATCACATTTTACATGTCTGAAAATCATCACGTCAGATCGTCATGTAAAACTATTGTAACCATCACTGGACTCACTGTTCTCTGTTTTGTCATGGTGTGCTTGTGGACGTGCACATAAGGATGTGACTGAAGGACACAGATGTGAGTAGGCAGGCAGTTATTTGTAGGTAGTTGGATATTTTACGTTGAATAAGCAGAGACTTTGTGATAGAACCTCAGAACACATCTGTGCAGCTGATGTCTCGTGACCTAAATCTGTGTTACAGGGTTTCTCTTCCTCCGCAGGGCTGTTCGGTTTCATGTCAAAGCTATCTAATGATAGCCTGCAGCTTGCAGATGCGCCTCTACGAGAATAAATAGGAAACATATAGTGCAGCCACAACATTCAGCCCTCATGTTGTTTCTGTAAAGACCACTTCAAATGCCCAGCAGCAGGGAATACTGCATCCATGTCACTCCAGCATCGACTGATGCCACAAGTTATCTTCCCGTCTTCTTTAGTTATTCTCCTGGTTCGCAGGGTTTAGGAGAAACAAATAATGGCTGTTGAGGGATTTTATTTGTGAAGCAAGTTGACCTCTCCAGAAGACTGAGGTCAGTCTGTCAACTGACCTCATGTTCGAGTTGTAAAAAAGCACAGAAGGACTGAACTCTGTTTTTAATGACATTTCTCAGTCTTGAGATTTTCAAAATGGGCCAAAAGAGTGAGATGGACAAGTTGCTGGCACAGAAATTGTTGCACAGACAATTTGGACTATTGACTAGCCCTGTAATCAGAAAACTGCAAGACGGCCTCTTAAATGTCCAGTTGTTTTTTTTGTAGGACACCACAGAAAGAGCAGTGTGCCAGGGAGGGAGGAACGATAGAAGAAGACTGAGGTGACAGTTGAAGAAAGGGCCTGGCCTCTGGAAGCAGCCCTCTTTGTTTCTTTGAACACTTGTAAAAAGAGCTTTCAGCGCAAACTAACGATGGTCCAAATGATGTTTGTTTCTGTAGGACACACATGCCATTCACATTTAAAACATCCCCTGTCCCAAACACGTAAATACATCTTACCCTTTAGCAAAAGCTTTACATTAAACTAACAGACTTGGATCGAATATAACTCAAGAGTAGCAATCCAGCTGTGTTCAGTGTGTTTGCAATTATATATCAGCAAACACCCCAATTATGAAGGAGGCCCATGCTGCTCTGATGTCAGGCACACACATGTGTCTGGAAGGACGTCTGAAACCCATTTCAGGAGAGTTTATGATGCAGCTTCTGCTCTTAGCTGCAACTCGGTCAAGATCTTTGAGGAATAAAACCTGGCAGGGTTTGCTTCAAGGAGCTCAGCCTCTTATTCGGTGCTTTTTATTGGCATTGTACTGATCCATGTGAAATAGAAAACTAACATCTCTGCAGCAGAGTTGCTAACGCGCTCACATAAATGCGAACACATCCACACTTTAAACTGTCTGAATTCTTCACTCGGGGCATCTCGCCCACAATAAATCCTAATCTGATTTAGACCATTGGCCGTTTGTCAAGTTGGTTGTTTACCCGCACGCTCTTTCTCTCTCTCACACACAAGCTGGCACATTAAACTGCAAGCTCAATCACTAACCCAGCAACCCAAAACCTGCTTTTCCTGTGGTAAGAAAATGACATAACAGCTCAGCAGATTAGAAACACAAAATCCAGAGCTAAGCTTTTTGTGTGCGCATTCGTTTTATCGTCCACTCCCAATGGAGAAGTTGAAAGAATTAGCACAAAAAGATCAAATAGTATGCGTGAAATGATAAAAATATATAAGAAAAAAAAACGGGGAAAATGGGGGAATAGTTGTGAGAAAGCCACATTTGCTACAGGAAAACATTCAGATGTGATGAGCTCATTGCCGGTCAGAAAGCTTCCTCTGTATGCATGTCTGTGTTTGACTGTAGAAACTGGACCCACTTTGGGTTCTGGGTGAAAAACCTGCAGCAGAACTGGAAACTCGTCTTTTCTTTTCCTACTGCATCAATCATTCTTCTTCTGAAAAACACATTAGCACAACACCCAAGTCAAACAGATCCACGTCTTTCCCACATATAACAGATTTATTGAGGCAAGCGCTCCATAGAAAGCCTTGTTGTGGCTCTTGTTGGATTAAAGTCTCTTTTTTTTAATCTCCTTTGAGAAGTTGCTAAATTATAAGAGAAATAAACTGTGTAAAATTACTTAAATAGAAGGAAGCCAGAGGGAACACCCATTGCCATCAGAACATTTGTTTGTGTGTTTGTGTCATCGTCGGCTCAAGCTGAACAAAGGATGGGCTTTCTGTTTGTAGACTTGGAGACAACATGAAGATAAACGGAGGTTTTCCCATGTCTGGGTAACTGTGTGCTTTTTATAAGAACTGACATGTTGGTAAATAAACAACTAATATTAAAGAAACTATCAGAAAATCAAAATAATAATAATAATAATAATGAATTCAATTTATAACGCACTTTTCATTAGTGAAAATCTCAAAGTGCTACACACATTCATACACCGGTAGCAGCAGACTACCATGCAAGGTGCTTTCCAGTCCTACCGGGAGCAACTTGGGGTTAAGTGTCTTGCCCAAGGACACAACGGCACATGGTGTGGGGAACCGGGATTCGAACCGCCAACCTTCCGATCGGGGGACGACTGCCATTACCACTACTGACTCTCTGGTATTTAACATTTATTTGTTAGTCATAAGGCAGCACGGTGGCACAACTGGTAGAGCGGCTGCCTCTCAGTGAGCAGGTCCCTGGTTGAAATCCAGGCCCGGGGGCCTTTCTGGGTGGAGTTTGCGTGGGTTTTCTCCTGGTGCTCCCGTTTCCTCCCACTGACCTAAAACATGCATGTTAGGCTGATTGGTAACTCTAAATTGTCTCTAGGTGTGAGTGAGAGAGTGAATGGTTGTTTGTTTCATTTGTCTCTATGTGTCCCTGTGATGGACTGGAGACCTGTCCAGGATGAGGGGAGGCAATAGATGTGTGTGTGAGAGGAAAATAGTTTAAGTCCTACACGGCCCCTCATAGACCAGGGTGTCCCCCACCTCTCACACAGTTATTGCTGGACATGGGTAACCCAAAAAGGAAGAAGTGGGTAAAGATAATGGATGGCTGGATGGATGGCTGGATGGATGGATGGATGGATTGTTAGTCATAATAAATCAGATAACATATATTGTCCAGCACCCAGTGTATGTGTATTTTTCCTCCTAACCACACGCAGAAGTATCATGGAGTAGTGTGTCGAGTGTAACAGCTACAGCTCGTCACAACACTGTGTTGTTTGCAGAACAGGCAGCAGAGGACATCTCACAGCTCATCAGACGATCAGCCAGAACAAAGCTTTCGCTTGCAAGTTGGGAACTGGTTCATGAAATATCTTACTAGAAGTTGTTGCCTCATATTATTTAAAACGCCTCAAGTATGCTGTGTAAATGAATGATAAATTGTATACTTATACCGGTATAGCTCCTTTCTATCTTATCAAGACACTCAAATCTCTTTACACTACAATCTGTGTCCTCATTTACCCATCCATACAGCACTCTACTAGATCTATACTGTACAAGAATAATCAGTGCTTTATCACACTCATGCACCCATGGGACACACATCGGAGACAATACCTGTGTTTCCATCAAGGTTTCTTGATGCGCATTTTGAAGTATCGCATCAGAAAAGCTGAATGGAAACGGCACGATTCGAATTAACTTCCTCTAATTTGCAAAAAAGTTGATACGCTCGCTTGAGGTGGTTTTTGGGTTTTTCGAAACAGAGCTGATGCGCAAAACGAGAGATGGAAACAGATTTGCCGACTCAGTTCTGACGTAGCGAACATTCACGTCATGTGACTGATCAGCTGTTTCCGTTGTAACATCGCTAAAACTAGTTGGCATGACAGAATAAATACAACTTGCCCGATAGCAACACATTCCTGAAATATTCTCTCCATTTTGCCGAGATGTGTGGTTCGGTTCCTGTTTTCAACCGCTACTTCCTGTTTACTGTAGACATGCGTAACGCTGACGTCTGACGTAATGACGCTGACGTCTGACGTAATGACGCTGACGTCTGACGTAATGACGCTGACATCTGACGTAATGACGCTTTGCGTGGCCTGGTGGATTCGCTTCAAGCCAGTTGATGGAAACTTCTGATTCGCATTCATTTTTCTTTACATTTTTGCGAATTTTCAAAAATTCGCTCAAAATTCGAATTGAAAATAGATGGAAACACGGCTAATGAGGGGTTCAGAGTCTTTCCCAGGGAGACTTCAGCATGTGACTGCTAGTGGAATCGAACCCCCAACTCTTGCACTGGAAGACAACTGCTCTAACCACTCAGCCACAGCCTCCAACTTTCCTTTCCACTTTGCCCATGAATCTTTTCATGAGCTTCAATACTTTGTTCATTTGGAAGTCAGTATTTGTTACTAATGGATGTCTATGGGTTATTACTCGTAATCCAAAGAAGTGTTACTTTATTCAAGGAGCAGCTAATGTGTGTACATTTAATCAGCGGAGAGGAGCAGTGAAGTGTTTGCGATGGATAATTGAATGTAATAAACAAGTGCTACATACAGATTGTTACAGAAGTGTTTAACTGCTGTTTAACGTATCAGTGACACATGCCCAATGAGATGTATCATTGGGAACTTTTAAATGGGTATATGGAAAATTCCAAGCTTTTCTAGTGTATATACTTCGTATACTAACATATCACATAGACTATACCACTGCATTTAAAGGGGACCACATATTGCTTTTTAAAAATTTTATGGTATTTCTTTGGGGTTAAAAAACAGTGTTCATTCAATTTAATACACAAAATAATTCTTAGATAATCAATTATACCCTTTTTAATTCTGCCATTTTTAACTTTCGTTTTGAACGACCGGTTTATGATGAGGAGGTCTTGTGGCACGCCCTTCAAAGATCTGCTTACATTAACTCCGCCCTCCAAAGGCAGACGAGGAAGTCTGAACTCACGTTACTGCACGTTTCTTTTGCCTCCTTCTGACTCTCCCTCCCTCTGACTCTCCCTCCCTCTGACTCTCCCTCCTTCTGCCTGTGGCGCAGCTGTAGGGGAGCAAAGCACACACACACACAAGCACAGCAGCACAGCGGGGGCTTTTTTATCTGCGTCCCTCCGAGGAGCACGTGCGGGCCGGCACACACACACA
Source organism: Garcialebias charrua (assembly GCA_038048925.1). Lineage (NCBI taxonomy): Eukaryota > Metazoa > Chordata > Actinopteri > Cyprinodontiformes > Rivulidae > Garcialebias > Garcialebias charrua. The sequence continues at coordinate 5,769 of JBBPBX010096148.1, read as the reverse complement.
TACACACACACACACACTCACAGCGGGCTTTCTTTTTATCAACACTACCTGACGCTCTGATGGAATTAAATAGGAGCTCCAAGTGATCTTGGCTCAGGCTGAACCTGTATGTGAGGACACACACACACGCGCACACACGGGTTTGGTTGCGTTAAGTAGTCTGTCCTGCTAATGACACATAAACCAACACACACACACACAGAAACATGCGCATCTGTTCCCATCTGAAAACTATCAATTTTAAATCCATTATCTGCGCCACGAGGGTCAGAGAGTTAGCTGGCTAGACTCTGTGACATTTTTAGCCATGAAATCAGGAAAAACAACCGTCAACTCTTTTATACTGGAGTGGGTTGAGCCGCACCAGGGGTTGCTAGGTGAGGGGGCTGGACTCAGGTTCGAGGTGGGTTGTCCTCGCGCCTGTGACGTAACAGGCGCGATGATTTCAAAACGAAACCTATCTTATCACAGTTAAATAAATCTACTTAGAGTAAATAAACCACTGGGTGCATTTTTTTGGCCTTAGGACTGTTTTTTTATGGAGTAAATACCCAAAGTTGAGTAAAAAAAACATTAAAAAGTGAATTTTGAATATGTGGTCCCCTTTAATCATTTTTAGTTTAAATGAATAAATGGATATTTGACAAAATTTTACTTGTCAGGATTTGTGTTTTTGTGTGTATTCTCATTTCATGTAGCATATTGTGAGTACTTCAAGTTCAAGTCAAGTTTATTGTCATTCGCATCACATGTGGTACATGAGGTGGAACAAAATTATGTACTCAGGGTCCCAGTTATACCCCAAAATAGCAAAATATAATTAAAAAAGAAATAGTAAATAAGGATCTAAGATATAAACTGAGATACTGTATACATTAAACAAATGCCAAACGATGATGTATGTGTTGTCATCATTATATATTCCCATACAATGACGAAATTGGCTCTCTGAATTTAACCCATCCACCACCAGGTGGTGCAGTGGGCAGCTATTGAAAGCACTCAGGGAGCAATTGGGGATAGGGTGTGCTGCTCAGAGACATCACTAGATGTGTAATAACTGATGATTGAGCCTGGGACTTTCTGGTCCCCAGTTGGCTGCCCAGCCTCTACCCCATCTCGGCCCCCAAAGCTCTAAGATATATGATAAATGCTAATAATGTTTTGTTTTTTAAATATGGCGTAGCAACAGCAGCACGAACAATGACATCACGGTGTTTCTTTATTCCCTAATGTTTTTCTGTTTTGCATGATCTCATCTGTCAGTCTGCTCCTGCCCCGCCCACTGTCACCTGTCCTCAGTTGTCTCTTCCCCAGGTGTTTGTGATTTATATAGGTTCATTATTGCTTCTTTACTTTCTGTCTTCCTCAGTTTGTTTCTTCATTCTGCTGTTTACAGACAGGAAAAGCTATGGCCTGCCTGTGTCTCCCAGTGTTGTGTTTATTTTGTAAGTAGTTTTAAGCCTCAACAGTCTTTTTTTTAATAAATCAGTTTTCGTTGTTTAATTTTCAAGTCCCTGTGTTCTATTCACCCTTCTGAGTTTCAAATCTCCTTGAAATCATGACAGTGAGATCAGATATGCACCTGCTGATTAGCTTCAGGGGTCAAGTCTGTTTCCATCAGTTGCATCATCTTTGTGACATAATCTGATTGTGATATGTTGATGTGCAGGCAGACAACGGGAGACTCCAAGGTAAAAATACACTATTTCTATTTATTTAAACAAAACAAAATAAAAGCTGACGGGGCAGCAAAACCTTACTTGAAGGGAATGACAGAGGAACATAACATGACAGGCTTGGAAGCGCAATCCATGAACAAAGGAAAAAACACAGGGACGCTGAATCTATAGGGAGATTAATGCTGGGAATGACAAACACCTGGGGTGATTGGAATTAGAGACAGGTGAGACAGGAGCTGACAACAAGGAGGAAAAACACTGGGGAGTGCAGGAAACACAAGGATTAAAGAAACGACATGACAAAACACAGATTCCCACAGTTTGATCATCTTCCTTTTCTCTCATGTGTCTTCTTTCCCTTTCACTCTCCGCTCTTGGCATTTATTAAATAGCCACACTGTAATCTGCACGACGAGCCAGAAACCCACAAAAAGAATCCAAATTTGTTTGGTTAGTCAGGGCGGGTCGATCTGATGAACCCATGAGAAGATCACACAAACCATAAGTACATAAGCTGCTTATAAAGGTTGTAGTGCACTCTGAAAGTGTCAGCTTCGGACCACAGATGAAGCCTGGTTTGATGAGGTTCGTCAAAGCAATTCATTTTAAAGTGTCCTTTGTGTGCACCAGGACCCGGGTTGTGTCCATCCTCCTCAGACAGCCAGAGTCTGTTGCCTATAGAGGATCAAATTTGGGTTATGTTGTTTTTTTATACAATAAATCTTGTGGTCACCATAAGTTGATGCATTTTCCTTGTAAGCTATAGCTTATAACCAGCTGTGTCTTTCCTCCAGCAGCTAGCGCTCTCACTGTGGGTTCTGTCTGCAGCTGAGAGGATCCCTGGGTCAGTGCTGATGTGCCAGGTCATTTATCTGCAGAGATGTTTAGTGGAAAGATTTGAAGGAGAAAGGGAGAAACACATGTTCAAAGCATTACGTGGTGGATAGGTGGGCACATGTAGCCTGCATGTATTAGCAAACGCCCACAATCTGGACCTGGAAATACAAAAAAACTTGCAGGCCTGCTGATATTAGGAGGATTATGTAACAGCTCTTCAGTGCACACATCAGTGAACATTTTACCAGCGGGGAAGTCAGGAGTGTCACTCACTTCTATTGTTGTTGTCACATCGCTCCCTGCCAAAACATCCAGATCGTTTCAGGGCTTCAGTGCATGTGTGAAATCCTGAGTTTAAAGAACGAAAAGACAAGAAATGAGAGAAACGATGCAGAAAAAAGCAATGAACAACTAACGTTGGTCCTCTAGTTTGTCTTTATGCATCTTCAGATAAATTGCATGTATTTTCAGGGTTAACTCTGCTTTATTAAAAGTGTGATTGGTAGCTACGGTCATGGTGCAGTAAAGCTGCGAATGAGTGAGTTTGGTCTGGTTTATAGAGTTTTAGTTTAGGGACGAGACACACATTTTTATTTGTTTGTTTATTTGTTTATTTATTTGGATCCCCATTAGCCATTGTCGTAACAATGGCTACTCTTCTTGGGGGCCGCATCATAAAAACAAAAACAAAAAAATTATTACAAAGACAGTTGCACACACTTAATACAGTATAACATTGGTAACATATGATAAGTAATAGATCCAGCAGCTTTTTATAGGGCCTTTTTTTTCTTTTGTCTCAGACTCCCATCTGTCTTTAAAAAAAAAAAAATTGTATATCATGGAAAACAAAACAAAAAAACAAAAAAAACAGCATTTGATTTTAAACCCCTGAAGTCCTGTCTTTAGCTCATTCAGAACAGAAACAATGACACTGAATGAAAATATAAATTTAGAAACTAACATAATCAGCTGGAACCAGAAGGTGCCCTTAGAGCCACTGTGGAACAAAAACAGCTTAAATTAAACTTTTTAGCCCGTAGAGGATAGTGAAAATAGGTCTGGGTTTTCAATCTGCTTTTTAAACTGGGACATACGAGCCTGCTGGACTTCTGTACAATTAACAGACGTGTAATTGATGGATCTGTGCAACAAACTGGAAGCATGTGCGTGAGTGGCAATGTAGTGGAAAATAGTCCTGCAATGTCATCTACATGGTCTCATGTGAAATTATTAATACACAGTGAAACAAACTGTGATAATTTTAAACATATAGTGTCACGTGGATAACAATAACAGTATCAGCATCTTTGATTTAGATCAAATTCAAACATATTAACCTTCCACTAAAAATGGGATTACTGCCATTCGAAATGTGGTTTTTATATTAACAACTTGTTTTATTTATTTTTATTTATTTATTTATTTAATTTATTCATTTCAAATTTAAAACACAAAAGAAACAATTTACAAACCATATGGAGAAAGGAAAAAAAAGATTTAAAATGAAATCTAAAAAAGCTAAGTCTGGTCCTCTGGACATTCAAAAAATAAAACAAAACAAAGCAAAAAAAAATGTAGAAATGTTTCTACATTTTTTTTTTGCTTTGTTTTGTTTTATTTTTTGAATGTCCAGAGGACCAGACTTAGCTTTTTTAGATTTTTCTACCTGGATTATTGAGCATGCATCAGAGTATTTAAAATGAAAGGAAGCAGAAGAAAAAAAATTATTATAATATCTGCCCCTTCTTAAAACAAAATTAATTCAAACAATCAATTCAAACAATGATTATCCATGAACCAAATTAATATCTCATAACAATTTGTCGATTTATAGTACATTTAGTATTTACCATTTATATATATCTTTTCAAGAATTTATTCTTAATCATTTTCAATTTTCCAAACTATTCCATAGACCTATTCCATGTATACCCTCTAAACTAGTTCTATAATGTGGTTTAACAAAAATGTCTTAAGATTATAACGTTTCCTTTTTACAAAATGCTTTTGAATATTTGAAGGTAGTGTGTAATTTTGTGCTTTATACATTAAAGGTTGAGTCTGCAGTTTCTGTAGAACTGCAGCACTTGGAAAAAATTTCAACAGGCAAAGCATTCTGATCCCTCCCCCTCAGAGCCATATATGGCTCTGCTCTCCCATGGTCTGCTGAAATTCAAATTCAAGCTCTGTTTTTATTGGCTGATTCAAATTCAAGCTCTGTTTTTATTGGCTGGTTACAAACTCTGTTTTTATTGGCTGGTTAACGGCTGGTCACTTTTTCTTTTTAGAAATGCCTATTTACCACCTGGAGAAGCAAGGGGACAATATTTTTTTTTTTTTTTTCAGAGATTACCTCTCTAACATCAGTCTAGTGACAGAGTGAAGAAATATGTTAAAAATATATTGTTAGAAAAGTTACATATAGCAGCTTTAATAAAAAAAACATTATATTCCACCAGATCATAAAACTTCAGTAGTTTCAATTTACAAAATACTATGCTTGATGGATGACAGTAATGCGTTATTGTTATAATCCTTATAGCTCTTTTTTGTAAGATAAAAAAAACTTAGATATAATACTGATGCAACGACCATTCCTGCTGATGTTCTGGCTTTTTTTCAGCAGGAAAAGCACAATTTTTCTTCTCAAAAACATAAACTAAATCATGAAGGCACATAATGATCAGCTAGATCAAACCGTTAGTTGTGAGTATTTTTGATTGATAGACTGAAAACATCCAACAGAAGTGGAAAAGAGGACACTTTTCATTCAATCGTTCATTCCTAGCTGCTGTTATCTTCATTAATCATCTGTGCTGAGTTGCACATCTGTTTTGGCTGCTGTTCAAGCTGCTTACATGAGTAAAACAAATCTTTTGGGGTTTTGTTCATCATGAATCTTGTCATATAGAGACATCTTCAATTTACATTCATCCACTTTAAATACTGTTAACTAGAAGGTGGTTACTGTATTTTGTTACAACAACAACAGCAAAAACAAAAATCTGCAACCATTTAGCCCTCCTATTACCCATACTCCACTGTGATATTATCTTTTCATTTTAGTCCCATTTTCATCTTTGGCTACATGTGTTTAAATTGTTTAAAGAAGCATGTCATCGTTTTACAGCCATAGTTATCAAATAATCCAACTACGGTATGCAGAAGAAATTATGGGGAGACTAAAGAGCTTGTGCACAATTATGGTGTTACTGAAAGGTCCCTGTTCCAGGAAATTAGTTTTCTA
>JBBPBX010096147.1:0-13080 GCA_038048925.1 Garcialebias charrua | reverse complement strand
TGTTAGAAAACACTCTCACGTAAAAGTACGTGCTTCGGTACGAGTTTTTCGACAGTTTACACAATGAACGGCTCGTGATATTGTTGTTGCCAGTGGTGCTGAACAACATTAAGGAGGTCATGGTCATCAACGGAGCGTGCACCATGTATTTTTCATTTTTGTACATGTTCGTCATGGTCATGACTTTATCCCCGTCCAGCAACACTACTCTGTTGTAAGACTTTTCTTTGGCCTTCATGATCTTTTCTACAGTTCGCTTGGTGTCACCTATCATGGCCAAGGACTTGCAAATGTAGTCGGGTAGTTCAGGTTCGTTCGCGTCGAACCATTCCATGGAGTCCAATGGAGACCTGTACTTGCCGTTACCGAAGACCGGACCTGAAATCTTGAGCAGTTCACCATAGCGCACTTGCATCGTGTCTATGTAGCTTTGGTCGCTCGAGTCTCTGAACTTTCCATGTAATATGAGATTCGCGAGTCCCCTGATCACGCTACAGTCCATGAGCTTATTCGCGTATGAAAGCCTGGCTAATTCCGCACACATGAACCCTGTTACCATCACCGTGGTCTGTCGAAGGGTCATAGTCAATGTCAGGAGGCACATCGGTAATGCACCGTGCGATACGGTTAGTTTGTATTTGCTGTCGACATTGAGCGTATCCGTATGCACTTGATGATTGTACCTGGGATCGGTCACAGACTTGACGTTCGCGACTTCTGTAAACTCTCCGTTGTTCAACCAATGATTGTACCTCCCGTATATTTGCATGTCTCCACTCGTTTCGGTCGTGTTCATCGAAGGTGTGTGAGATTTAGAAAGAATCTCGTGAACCTTATTTTGGTGCGATTTGTAGTTAGAGTCTAACGCAATCGTGAGCATATCGTGAACCATGGTAGATGCGGCTAAGCCCAAGGTGACTGAGGTGAACACTCCAAAATTACACTGACTATTCACTCGTGTATCTTCAGGGCCAGTGTACACTCGACCGAATCCCAAATTCGAACCCTTGTTTTGTCCCACAAAGCCTGTGCCCGTCACGGACAGGCAACTGTTTTTCAACGCTTGCACGTGAGTCCACAACGTGCCACTCTGGTGAAGCAAGGCTTTCTTGAATGCGTACATGGAATGTTTTATGTGCGTCATCACATCTTGAGACAAGTCGTTGTTGTCGTGGCACGGTAACATGTTACGGATGGTTCCAAACACAGCGCATTGTATGTAGGCCAAGACGTTGTCGGACACCAGCATAGAAGCGATCTTCCTAGTCTTCTCAGTCGCTTGGCCGCCCATCAACTGCAGAGCGCCCTCGTCTTTAATCATAGACAGTCTATCTCCGAACTGAGGCGCTGCGAACCACAATTGCGTCAATTTACGCTCCTCCAAGAAACAGCCTGTCATTCGAGACAATATACTTTGCTCGGACCAAGATAATGTGTCAGACGTGCACGTCTTAGCTCCAGTAGCGTCCATCTCATAACCCGTGAACAACTTGTAACCCACGAGCTTACGTGCACATGCATCGTGATCATCTTGAGTCTCTGGGCTTTTCGTTTTCGAATGTGTCCATTGGTTCTGTTTGTAGTATGGGATAAACATGGGTTTTAAAACCGTCGCCGAACACAAAGGGTGTCTGTGATTTATCTCGAGGTACACCGCGGAAGCTACACTCATTATAGTAGCCAGGTCTTGGTCCGCTATCACGATGGTCACAAAAACCACCAGAAATTGAATCAAAGCTAGAAATAGTACGTGAGCTGGCTTTTGGTCTTTAGTGTACATAATCTCATCACTGAGCGTGCTCAGATCGAACAGAGCCAACAGCTCTCGTACGAGTACCAGCGCATCCTTGACGTCTTTGCGGCTTACGTCGGCGAACACATGCGGCACGAAATTATCGTCTCCGTCGTCTGTGTAGCCTAAACGTTGATACACCGACACAACCTTGTCGGTCGTCAGAAAGGTACATAGTCCTTCGTATAGCTCAGCCTCTAGTTCAGCGTCGATTTTTGGCACGCTTTGTAATGCTAGAAAGTGTCCCAAGTGCTCTGCATGTATTTTCACCACTTCATCAGGGAAGGCCTCGGGGCAATAGAGATGCAGCACGATAGGAGACTTGAGAATCACGGGCGCGATGGGCACGATACGAGAGGACGAGTATTCGATACAGGAGTCGTAATGTCCCGTAACTACGCAAAAAGCCTCTTGTTGCAGAGCTACCTTGATTCTCTTGGTATTGTTCTCCATTTCAGACAAAAGGAGTCACCGTCCAAGTCCAACGTACGAGCGCAGCTAACAAGGATGCTGTTGATCAAAGGAACCCCTCGCGAGTGTCGAGACGCTCACAACTTGTGCCTTTTTATGTGGACGGATATCACAGAGGCACTGAGAGATCTAGGTATCGAGGTACCGTGTCGGGACGAGCTGTCGCTAATGTCCAACTGCGAACCGTTACTCCGATTAGCTTTGTTGTCAGACTTCTACACGTACCAGCAGAGAGTGCTGTGCTTAGACGAAGAAGAGGCTGCGAATAAGATGAACACGATCGGAGCCGAATTTATAAGGGTTTGCGCAGCTATAGGGCCGTCCAACACGGATACCTTCTGTTCTAACGGAAAGCAAGAAAATCGGGAGCATTCACAAAAAACCTTAGTGCAACGCAGTCACAAACGAACGACGTGGAGCACTAGAAACAAAAGAGGCTGCGAATAAGATGAACACGATCGGAGCCGAATTTATAAGGGTTTGCGCAGCTATAGGGCCGTCCAACACGGATACCTTCTGTTCTAACGGAAAGCAAGAAAATCGGGAGCATTCACAAAAAACCTTAGTGCAACGCAGTCACAAACGAACGACGTGGAGCACTAGAAACAACGTGTGTCACGGTCACTGCGATCCTTGTTCCGACGTGTGTACACGCACGCGTAAAGCGCTGTACAAGTGTGATATGAAATGGTCCAAGATTGGAATATCGTGCGCACGCAAGTCGTACTCTGCGAAACTCATACGTGCGTTTCAGGTCGTCAAGAACAAGGGTCATTCGGCGCTCACACTCGAGTCATCCTGGAGCCTAAGTGCATACTTTTCGCTGGCTACTGCGTACACGACCGACGCACCGTTAGAACTAGCAGCGTGGTGCATACCCGAGCTCCGAGAGACCTTGGCTATCGTACACAACGAGCAGTATTACAAGTTACGAACGCTTAAACGCAGTACGCAAATGCTCTTGTACGGTGTTCTCAATTGTCACATAAATTGGGTAGACCACAACCACAAGCAAATAGTAGTGATCCCGCAGCCCTACGAGAACACACGTGATGTCAGACGCGAGGGTGACTTACGATGCTCGCGATGTATCAAAAACCAAACGTTTCACTCGTCGGAAGTTCGAGGTAACCCTAGGAACATTGACGTGGAGTTCGATTCGGACACCATGTCGTTTCGATCTTCGTGTTGCTCCGCCGACGTAATCAACGTACCGTTGAGTACATCTACAACAAACACTTGTACTTACACCGAGTTGAAACAAATGTACACATCGTGTCCGAAGTGCGCACGGACCGTGTTTTCCGAAGTGTTAGTTGACCTAGAAACGTTGTATTCACGGTGTGTTACATGCGCGAACGTGCATAGCAGCGATGGATCCGGTCGATAGGCTCGCTTTGTTGAAAGCGGTGAAAGATATCTCGCCCGAAACGTTAAACGACATACTTACACGTGGATACAGTCAGAATATGAGAAAAAACAGTAGCCAGACTCGCAAAGAATTCGCCAGTTACAAATATGGTAACATTGCTCGATATCTGTCCACGACTTACACGCATGGTGAAAACCCAGATGTCGTGACAGAAATCCTAGCCGCGCACCGACATTCGTACCAAGAGCCTGTTTTGTCACATGTTCCCGGAGAAGAAAACAACTATACTTTTACACGAGAAACAACAGACGAACTCTACGGTGAAATCCTCGATCAGGACTACTTGGATACGGTCGAGTGTACTACGACGCGCAATTGCCTGTTTGACCTCGATTTCTTGGACGTGCCACCACCGAGTCTCGAGGAGCAATCTCTCCTCGAACCTGAAGTCGGGTCAGAGTTAGAGTCGCTCGAGCTACAAGACATCCTTTGTGACAACGGGGCTCCCAGTGATTACACAGAGGGTGTTTGTGACCCTCTCCCATTCTACCAGAGTAACGAGAAAAAATCATCTGACGAAACCGAAGACACTCTCGCTCAAGAATCTAAGTCGGAGCTGGTTAAGGTTCAGGATCTCATCCTGTCCAACAACGCTCTCTGCGATCGACCAGAGACGCAAGAGAGTAGAAGTTACCCCGCAGCGATTGAGGTTGTTGGTGAAAAGTCTACCGGTGACATAGAAAAAGCTCTTGTGACAAATCCTAAACACAATCTCGCAGGAGCATGGAACGATGTCGGCCATACAGACATAGTCACCGTCGCACGTGATCCATGTAACGAACACGGAGAGAAACTTTACCATCCAGTCGTAACGTTGTCGAACACCACCGAAAACCGTCCGTCGGTCGTGTTAGATAATTGACAATCTCGTATATCATCCATATAGGTAACATACGTTTGTTTTGATTTTTCTTTCACTCTAACATGGAACGCATTTCAAAGCAAGACACGCACGAATGGGACATACTAGTACGGCTCACCAACGAACAGAAGGTTACCAACGTAGAATATGTACAAGTGTCTCGTTGTGACATGGAAAAAAGTATACCTGTTCCCATCAAGTTAATGAAAGACGCTTGCGACGGATTGTACCACATTCCAACCACGGTAACGCGTTCCACCGTAGATAATTGGATCGTGCTCACCGTCGCTTATAGCGATGTTCAACCGCAACGCGGACTGATAACTGTGGCACATTGGTGCGACGCTAGGAAGGAGCAACCTGTAACGTCGGTGTGCGAGTTGGCAGGTCCAGCATTTGCATGGGTTAAATCGCAAATATGTCCACCGTTTACCATAAACTGGGAAAGCGTCTCAGCTCAAGGTTACAATCCCAACGCTGTCGTATCGGAAATCTACACCAACATAAACAGAAGCCTGCGTAACATGTATTACTGCGAAGAGTATGAGCGAGACGTGTACATAACGGACATGCTTCGCGATACATTAGCGGCCGTGAGTATGCCGTTAGCGGCAAAGGTTCTATATTTCCAAAGTTTATTAACACAACGCTTCACGTTCGGAAGCATAGGCCACGCAACGTCGATTCTCAGCCCGGTGTGGGGCACGCGCGTGTTATGGCAACATCGCTCTGAGACACGGTATACGTCTTGTACGGTGGGTGACCACACGAGTCTCTGTGAGGAGTCGCGCCACGTACCCGAGAGCGGTGGATCGAACTGTAACTGGATACTTGTGAGCTTGACGGAGACGGGATTAAAGATACACCGAGGTTTTCCGACTACAGCGAACGTATTCCAGGACGAAGTGCGTGCACCATATTGGGCCATCGTACTCAGCGCGATATGTTGCGGTGCGCACAATCTTTGGTTTCGACATCTAGAGCGTGTGCTCGCTACTTTGAAGGTCTCTAGCACATCTAAGGATTTCGAACGCGTGCGCTCAGAACTGTGTCAACGGTGCGGTCACACGTACGAAACGAACGCGTATCGTGCAAAAACCATACGAACCTTGGCCGTGGACCAGATAGATCGAATACTCTGTGGTCATGCATGTACTAGGTTCTGTTGCTTGGTAGACACGAAAGCGTACGAAAATCGATACTATTGTCTCAGCCACAAACGGATGTGCAATCCGAGCGTCCCGTGTCTTACAGTAAACGCTACCAGACAAACAGACTCTCGCATCTGTGAGCGCGCAATTGCTTCGTGGTGGCGCTCCGATGGTAGAAAAGAAGGAGCGTACACAGTCAACGGCAACCAAGGATACATCCGCGATGTCTACGACGGAGCCGAAGCTACAGTCGACAGAGGACGTTACGAAGGAGGTTCCGTCTCACAATCTCAATGGGTCAGATTCACATGTGAGGCTCTTGGGTATCATAGCAAAGTTATTCCATTCGGACATGCATGCGGAATCCTCGCAGAAGGACGCGCGCAATCATTTGACATCGGTATACCATTCCATTGTGGACAACATAAAAACCATGTGTGACACGTTTGCAGAATTGAGCAAGTGGTTCGAGGATCGAGAGTCACACAATGACCCGCCCCACAAGTTGTTCGAGTTGGCGATGGAACTGTTCGGTAGCTACAACGCAAAGATGTTGAACATTCACAAAAAGTTGCTAGCTGGGAACGAGTCTAATCGCTATCTAAAAAATGTTACCGATGTAGTCACAATCGAAGAGTTACTCGATCGTATCGTGAACACAGCAGCAACGGCACGTAAGTTGCATAAGCGGATGAGTGAAGCTGGGATAGTAAGAATGGTCGACAACCCCCGGCTGAACACCAATATCGAAAACGCACCCGGGGACGCGATCACCATAGAACACGTGCTAGACGCGTGGTCATATAGTTACGAAGCCATATCCAAATACCTAGATTTTTTCATAGATCAAAAAAACATAATGAATGAAATGGAAGCGCAACGTACTGAGCAAGAGGAAAAACATTTAAACGAGTCAGCTAAGTTAAAGAAGACCATAGAAGAATTAACCAACAAAAACACGCTGAAAGAAGCTACGTTGAACGAAACGATATTGATACTTCAGGAAAATATAAAAACACAATACGCAGAACAAAATGAAAATTTCAACAAACTGACCAAAGACTATGAAAATAGCAAATGTGAGCTCAAGAGACAAATGAAAGATGCTATAGAACAAGTAAAAATGTGTGAAACAGAGTACCAAAAACTCGAAAATGAGAACCAAGCATTAAAGTGCGCAAAAGATAAAGCTATAATAATAATAATAATAATTAATTCAATTTATAACGCACTTTTCATTACTGAAAATCTCAAAGTGCTACACATATATTGAATGCTACACACATTCATAAACCGGTGGTGGCAGACTACCATGCAAGGTGCTTTCCAGTCCTACCAGGAGCAACTCAGGGTTAAGTGTCTTGCCCAAGGACACAACGACACATGGTGCGGGTCCCGGGAGTCGAACCGCCAACTTTCCGATCGGGAGACGACTGCCCTTACCACTACGCCACGGCCACCCTATAAAGGAATGCGAGACATTTAAAATTGAATGTAATTCGAAGTCCGCAGAGCTTACGGATCAGGTGGAACGAAACGAAGAACTGTATAATGAATGTAAAAAATTGGAAAAACAACTGAAAGACAACGTGCAAAAGTGTATTGAAAGCACGAGTGAAAAAGACGTGGTTATAAAAGATATCGAAATACTACTACGAGATAAAAACAGCGAGTGCGAACGCTTACAGGTTTATAAAGGAATAGTCTCTAAACTTAAAGAAAAACTTATCCTAGCCACAAACAACACTAGTACAAATCTAGATGATATTGTACAAATATTAGATCACGCGATGACAAATGTGCGTAACTATATACAACGTACGTGCGTTCGTAAAAACGTGAACGGCAACGATAACAATACGATCTCAATGACCGTGTATGACAAAGATATGTATAAAATCATCAGCAGCCTGGAAACGGAGCAAGAACCCATGAGTGTGGAGTACAAGGAAATTGTTAAGAAGCACGATGAAATGAAACAAGACTTTAAAAGCGAATGTGTTAAAATGAACAACGATTTGAAAATGCAGAAACAAGAAACGCTCCAGTATAAGGACGAAGTGAAAACAATACAGAGCGTTTATCATCAAATAATGCAGACGATAAGCTCAAATGTGTGTGAGCAACCTGAAGGATCAATTACTTTGTTAAACGAAACGTTACACGCATCTGTACAATTGTTGAGTGATAATCTGGCACAGATTTGCCCAACCGTAAACACGACAGATTGTGCGAAAATGAAATATAGCAATCAGTCTGACCTGTTCAGTAAGTACGAAAAGGCAATTATTACAAATGTTCTAAAACGTTACGAATCACAGATGGAAGTGACCACGTGTACACCGGGAAATAAATGTGAGAAGTCCGACCCAACTACAATGGAATACTCAAACGTGACACACATGAAAAATGCTACCGACCGAGACAACGTGCACGTCAAGCTATCAACCGAGGACTACAACTACGAGAAAAGGTACAATGAAATGCACATTCAGGAATCACAGAACGTACTTTCCGCGTACCACAAGCTCATGAAATACATGGGCGTAGATGCTACCGTGGAATATACGCGAGCATTAGACACAGTCAAGGATCTACAGAAGAAATCTATCGACGTTGTAAAGCGAAGGCTAGAACATCAATGTGTACGTAGAAAAGATGATAAAAGTATCCTAAGACCAAACTCAAAAGAAACAATGTTTGAGACATACGAAAATGCCATATTCAAATGTATAGATCGATTAGACCAAATCACAGTAGCGTCAGAAGATAATAGAAAACGAAAGAAAGCAAACGACAGTGGAACGAACAACAAACTTAAGCCACATGAGGATCACCAACCAAGCGGCAATATGTCCTGCGATTATATTACATTCTCTGCTTTTTGGAATCAAGATGTCATCGAGCAAATTGCACAAGTAACAAATGGACCCCCAAAGAAACAAGCAAACATGAGTACCACAAGAAACACTTCTGAGGCATACCCATTTCATGAACAAACTAAGGTGAACTCGTGCTTTTATGTGAAAAACGAACAAGAAGGATCTTCGTGTATTTTCGATCACCCTTGAATATTTGTTTTGTGTTGTAGTTTGCTTTGTGTTACAAACAGTTGTATTTTCTTATGCATTATGCAAGTGAATAAAGTTTCTTTAACGTAAAAACTTGATTGTGGCAAATTTTTGAAACATATACACCAAAAACAATGAACCAAGCAAGTCTAGGCAAAATATTTTTATTGTGGAAAAATTAAATATCCTAATTCAAATAAATAAACTTAAAGGTTTTACTCCTATTAGTTCTAGTACTCATACATTTACAAAGGGAATTACAGGAAAACTTCTAAAACTTGCCCTTATTGTTGTTATAAGAACAAATAAAATTTAGTTTCAAGTTAGTTTTGATCAAATCTGTGTGTGCTATTGTCACACATGCGAAAAAGTTGCTTGTGCATATAAACAAAAAATACACTAAGACACACGTTTAAACACATTTTTATTGGTATGTATAAGACACATAGTTTGAACACAAACAACAACTGAGCAATGAACACTAACAATTATGATCTGTATACTGTGGCTGCAACCATTGAGTCATTTCATCCTCTTTAAGGACTATAAGTTGAACCGCAGAAGTCACAAGTATCTGTGTCGTTTAGATGCCAGGTACATCTCAACATAGTTAAACAACAAATCCAGCTCCCCAATGGCCTTAATCGGACCTTTACGCTCCATCTGTAAACGTAACAGATATTAAAAAGACATTTTACTAAACGATACAATCACAGCTTCATCACAGCTTTACACATCCATTTGCTTATTATGACACTTGCCTGAGTGTAAGATGAAATTAGATGTTTGATGTCAAACTGTGTAGTGCAGGATAAGTAGTGCCTCTAAGAAAAGAAGAGAAAAAGAACACATTACAACTTACATGAACACATACAAGGTATTTCACTTTATTTGCCTTGAACAAACTACTGTCTTTCCAAGTAACAAATGGACCCCCAAAGAAACAAGCAAACATGAGTACCACAAGAAACACTTCTGAGGCATACCCATTTCATGAACAAACTAAGGTGAACTCGTGCTTTCTGTGCTACATGACTCTTTCAGAAACTTTGGTTTAGGGTTTGATTACATTTCAGTAGATGTACAACCTCAGGCTCTCATGAAAAGTTTTAGCAGGCGCAGCAATGAGAGTGTACAAACTATCACCTCACATTGAAATAAATGTGTGTGTCTGTCCTAACCTGTACACAGAGGCCTCGTTGTTCTGTGCTACATGACTCTTTCAGAAACTTTGGTTTTGGGTTTGATTACATTTCAGTAGATGTACAACCTCAGGCTCTCATGAAAAGTTTTAGCAGGCGCAGCAATGAGAGTGTGCACCTTAAGGTTTTGTCAAACCTGTGCTACTATTAAAATGAAACGCAAAGTTTAATAAAGTATACTATCCCATAACGCTTCATATCACTGATCACAATAGACACTGTTGACACACATTGCATTTGAATTAAAAAATTATCTTGCTTCAGATTTACTTTGACAAAACGGGGGCGACCGTGGCGTAGTGGTAATGGCAGTCGTCCCCCAATCGGAAGGTTGGCGGTTCGAATCCCGGTTCCCTACACCATGTGTCGTTGTGTCCTTGGGCAAGACACTTAACCCAGAGTTGCTCCCGGTAGGACTGGAAAGCACCTTGCATGGTAGTCTGCCGCTACCAGTTTATGAATGTGTGTAGCATTCAATGTGTGTAGCACTTTGAGATTTTCCTTAATGAAAAGTGCGTTATAAATTGAATTCATTAAAACAAGTACATCACATTGAAATGTACATGTTTCTTGCCTCTGCTTTATTGTAACTTAACTTGCACCTCACATCAACAAATATGACATGCACAACTTTGAAATATAAATGTCTCTTGCCTATGCTTTACTGTGACACAACTAGCACATTCATAACTATGAGCCTTCCTTGGTTCATACCTCGCCCAAGTAGCTTGCTAGCGAGGTGGGACTGCTACCATTGGAAAGGTCTCAGCGAGCCGGTTCGGAATACATGATCAAAAAAAATTAGGTCATTGCCCCTTTAAACTTCGTTCGGACCTTTGTCGGCTAATTACTCTGCCCAAGAACGCACTAGCGAGGTGGGACTGCTACCATTGGAAAGGTCTCAGCGAGCCGGTTCGGAATACATGATCAAAAAAAATTAGGTCATTGCCCCTTTAAACTTCGTTCGGACCTTTGTCGGCTAATTACTCTGCCCAAGAACGCACTAGCGAGGTGGGACTGCTACCATTGGAAAGGTCTCAGCGAGCCGGTTCGGAATACATGATCAAAAAAAATTAGGTCATTGCCCCTTTAAACTTCGTTCGGACCTTTGTCGGCTAATTACTCTGCCCAAGAACGCACTAGCGAGGTGGGACTGCTACCATTGGAAAGGTCTCAGCGAGCCGGTTCGGAATACATGATCAAAAAAAATTAGGTCATTGCCCCTTTAAACTTCGTTCGGACCTTTGTCGGCTAATTACTCTGCCCAAGAACGCACTAGCGAGGTGGGACTGCTACCATTGGAAAGGTCTCAGCGAGCCGGTTCGGAATACATGATCAAAAAAAATTAGGTCATTGCCCCTTTAAACTTCGTTCGGACCTTTGTCGGCTAATTACTCTGCCCAAGAACGCACTAGCGAGGTGGGACTGCTACCATTGGAAAGGTCTCAGCGAGCCGGTTCGGAATACATGATCAAAAAAAATTAGGTCATTGCCCCTTTAAACTTCGTTCGGACCTTTGTCGGCTAATTACTCTGCCCAAGAACGCACTAGCGAGGTGGGACTGCTACCATTGGAAAGGTCTCAGCGAGCCGGTTCGGAATACATGATCAAAAAAAATTAGGTCATTGCCCCTTTAAACTTCGTTCGGACCTTTGTCGGCTAATTACTCTGCCCAAGAACGCACTAGCGAGGTGGGACTGCTACCATTGGAAAGGTCTCAGCGATCCGGTTCGGAATACATTATTGTGGAAAAATTAAATATCCTAATTCAAATAAATAAACTTAAACGTTTTACTCCTATTAGTTCTAGTACTCATACATTTACAAAGGGAATTACAGGAAAACTTCTAAAACTTGCCCTTATTGTTGTTATAAGAACAAATCAAATTTAGTTTCAAGTTAGTTTTGATCAAATCTGTGTGTGCTATTGTCACACATGCGAAAAAGTTGCTTGTGCATATAAACAAAAAATACACTAAGACACACGTTTAAACACATTTTTATTGGTATGTATAAGACACATAGTTTGAACACAAACAACAACTGAGCAATGAACACTAACAATTATGATCTGTATACTGTGGCTGCAACCATTGAGTCATTTCATCCTCTTTAAGGACTATAAGTTGAACCGCAGAAGTCACAAGTATCTGTGTCGTTTAGATGCCAGGTACATCTCAACATAGTTAAACAACAAATCCAGCTCCCCAATGGCCTTAATCGGACCTTTACGCTCCATCTGTAAACATAACAGATATTAAAAAGACATTTTACTAAACGATACAATCACAGCTTCATCACAGCTTTACACATCCATTTGCTTATTATGACACTTGCCTGAGTGTAAGATGAAATTAGATGTTTGATGTCAAACTGTGTAGTGCAGGATAAGTAGTGCCTCTAAGAAAAGAAGAGAAAAAGAACACATTACAACTTTCATGAACACATACAAGGTATTTCACTTTATTTGCCTTGAACAAACTACTGTCTTTCCAAGTAACAAATGGACCCCCAAAGAAACAAGCAAACATGAGTACCACAAGAAACACTTCTGAGGCATACCCATTTCATGAACAAACTAAGGTGAACTCGTGCTTTTATGTGAAAAACGAACAAGAAGGATCTTCGTGTATTTTCGATCACCCTTGAATATTTGTTTTGTGTTGTAGTTTGCTTTGTGTTACAAACAGTTGTATTTTCTTATGCATTATGCAAGTGAATAAAGTTTCTTTAACGTAAAAACTTGATTGTGGCAAATTTTTGAAACGTATACACCAGGGGTCTGCAACCTTTACGATCAAAAGAGCCATTTCTGCCCTTTCTTTCACTAAATTAAACGTGTCAAGAGCCACAATATCTGCTACAACTGACGTTATCAACTGGTACCCCATGGACCACTTTACCTTTGTTTTTTAGGACAATTTTCTGATCAGTAGAGTAGTTTTCTGCCCATTGTAAAGATGAAAATAACTGATTGGTTGAGAGTTTTACATATTAGGACGAGAAAAGACAAGATTATTGTAAAGAAGGAAACATACTTTTCTTTCCCTATTTAAAAAAAAACAATGAACCAAGCAAGTCTAGGCAAAATATTTTTAT
>JBBPBX010096145.1:0-13080 GCA_038048925.1 Garcialebias charrua | reverse complement strand
AAAACAAAACCAGAGCATGAACTACATTACCAAGAAAAGGTCAAATCCCACTCGCTGGAGCTGGAAGGGACAAGTTCATCAACTCCCTCTCCTAAAAAAGGCGAGAAGAAACATGTTTTTCAAACTCACAAACCACGTAGTGAAGATGCCCGCTGGAACAATGAGCCAGAGTGGCTCAGACAAGACCCAGAGTACATGAAACGATTTCAAAGGGGGGGCGCACGTCCTAAAGATAAGAAAGATGGTCACAAAAGTATACCATATCACAAAAGGGGGTCCGAACAGGAACCCCCAGTTCAAGGACAAGCTCCTCCTGCCCCTGCACTGCGGACTGGACAGTCCGGGAGTAGCAAAAAATCGCAGAAGTTCCAGAAAAAAGGGAACATACCTCTAAGCTCTGAGGAGATAGTGGACATAAGTTGGTTGTTTGAAAACTTGAATGATACAGAGGATGACCAAACTGGTACAATGAGTGACCTTGTCTTTGATAACTCAGAGCACATGGATAACTCAGAGCACACAGTTAGTGACAACAATAGCAAACGACAAAGAGAAAAACTTCTCAAAAAAGGCCTTGAGCTACAACATCAGTTTAAACAATCAGTGATGAAACAGTGCGCTGTAACTGCTGTTGAGGCTCACATGCAAAACAAAACACCCTCTGAGGTGTGCCCAGGTCAAAAGGTCGTATCACAGTCGCAAAAAATAGGCGAGGTTCACTCTCCTATAGACAGCGAGGATAAACACCGTCGTCTCAAAGGTCCTCTGACCTCAGAAGAGGCAGAGAACATGCGTCGGTTGTTAAAAGAGTGGGATGATACTAGCGAGAATGAACACTATCGTCTCAAAGGCCTTCTGACCTCAGAAGTGGTGGAGAACACGCGTCGGTTGTTAAAAGAGTTGGATAATACTAGCAAGAATGAACAAGATTTTCAAACTGACATACACCGAAATGTTGGTACCAGTTGGAACAGTGACTCAAAATGGTTTAAAGGGAGCCCCGCCCCTGAAGCACCTCAGATTGAAAAATCTGAGACAAGCAACGAACCACAAAAGGTAGGTGTTCACTCTCTAAGAGACCCACAACGGTTCAGATCGAACCAGATGGGTGAAAACCAAGGTCCATCGGTGGGTGGACTTCAAAAGAAATTGAAGGATGAGGACCTATACTCATGTAACTATGCGTGGTCCCAACAGCCACCCCCGAGCCTTGGAACTGCACCTCCCGCGCCTCGAACAGAACAGTTCAAGACAGGCAAAGAGTCACGAATGTCCAGGAATGATGGCCCAACACCTCTATGCTCGGAAGAGACAGAGGAAGTAAGTAGTTTGTCAGTAGATTTGAATGTTACTGTGCTTGACCAACCTGATACAATGAGTGGCGTTATCATTGATAATGACACTATCAACATTGACCAACCTGGAGCGATGTGTAGCACTGTCTTTCACAAAGACTCAGAGCACACAAATAACTCAGCGCACACTACTACCAACATTGCCATGGATGTTGACAGCAAACCAATTGCTGACACAAAACAACATCCTGAAGGTCATGATGCTGACAGCCAACAAGATGCTGACAGTAAACAAGATTACACAGACAGAGTCACACGTGAACAGAAACGTGGGCCAAGACCTGTGAGGTTTCTGTGTAACTTTATACAAAGGGGGGTGGCTAAGAAAGCTTACCTACCTATCACACTGGAAAGTGTCCTTGAGCGTGAAGCCCTCCTGGATGGCAGTTCTGATATAACCATTATGTCGGCCAAGCTGTTCAAGGAGCTGAGGACCGCCGCTAACGGTGTTGACAGGCAAATACCCTTTGAGAAATGTGCTATTGAGCTACAGGGTCTCGCAGAGACGAGAACAACCCTAACAGCTATGGCTATGGTTCACATGCAGATTGGCGAAATGACACTACGCCACCCGGTGTACGTGTCTAAACTTGACTCATTCCCATTTTTGGTTGGCCAAGATTTTATAAACCGCTTCAACGCGATTATAGATTATGGTCGACGGAAAATGTGGAGCACAGTGAGAAAACCCCTGCCAATAAAAGTGCTTCCTAGTTGCGATACAGACTGCCTAACCGCAGGTACCGCAGAGGACACAAGGGACTGCTCATCCGAGGACGAGAGCCCGGTAAGTGAACCTTCAACTACAGGTGAGACAGAAGAGACCCAAAAGTTGGACCAAACTCTGGCCCAACAAGAGAACCTCCTCTGTGAGCTGACACGTTCAGCACTCCCTGACCACTGCCTACCACAGGTAGTGAAAGGTGTTGAGATCCAAGGATCCCACACCGAAGACGCTGTACTGTCCTCTGGGACAGGTAATTCGGCAATCAACCAAGCTTTCAATGAAACCTTGGTTCAAGGGCATCTGAGTCCAGAAAATGACAGTCAACCAAACGCTGACAGTCACTTGGACATCATTGTTGCAGATTACGAGGACCCCTCATCAGACAGAAGGGGGCAAACTCACATTACCTACCACAGGTAGAGAAAGGTGTGGAGATCCAAGGACCCCACACCGAGGTTGCTGTACTGTCCCCTGGGACAGGTAAATCGGCTATCAGCCAAGCTTTCGATGAAACCTTGGTTCAGGAACATTTGTGTCTAGAACTAGTCAGAAATGACATAGTTTTTACAGACTCAAAGAGCCCCTCTTCAGTCAAGAAGTGGGAAGACACACACAACGACAGTGACCCGTCGCAGTCTGTACAATCAGACACACCTGCGACTGCGCCGACAGTTGTGACACACCTGAATTACACGGAAAGAGGTAAACGTAAGAAGATACGTTGGCCAAAACCTAAACGATTCCTGTGTACCGTCTTCTCTCAGCTGCGCGAACAGCTTAAACTAAACGGTGGCATCCTAACTTGTGCCCATGGACGGACGTCCTCACCTGTGATCGTGGTCCCCCATGACCAAAGGGGGGTGATGTTAGGCCATGCCAAAGACAAAGATTTGAATGTACACCTCAGAAACACTTTTGCTTTCGCCCAGAAAAACCTGGAAAGATCTGCTGAAGGACGTAAGGCGTACTATGACCAAAA
Organism: Garcialebias charrua; assembly: GCA_038048925.1. Taxonomy (NCBI): domain Eukaryota; kingdom Metazoa; phylum Chordata; class Actinopteri; order Cyprinodontiformes; family Rivulidae; genus Garcialebias; species Garcialebias charrua. Next base: position 10,019 of record JBBPBX010096145.1, on the reverse strand, counting down.
GGCCTCTCACAATGAACTCCAAGTGGGAGACAGAGTCTGGTACTATACGTTCGCCCCAGCAACCGGGAAAGGAGGGTCCGAGACCGGAACTCTCGCCCGCAAACTAATGCCCAGGTGGACTGGACCTCATCTGATAACAGACAAAGTGTCCTCAGTCGTCTACGAAATCAAAATCAGCAAAGGCCGCAAAGAGCCAATTGCTAAATGGGTACATCGAAATCAGATCAAACCTTACAAGGCGTTCAATGACTCCACAAAAGACAAAGATCTCACAAACTCACCGACTTCATGGGATAATAAGGTCGTCCAAACACAAGTTAGTAAATAAACTAATCAGGTTTAAACTACCGTATTTCCACCCTATAAGTCGCATTGTCCAATTTGAACTTAGAAACGCTAAGCCTAAAACCCACAACAAAAAACTAACCTTAACAACCGTTTAAATCCACGAGATTTAATTTGACCTCGGTCATAAAGTTGAGACCTGTTTTTCTTGTGTGTTGCACTTTGGAATCTGACGACAAGAGTGTGTCGAAGCAGTGAAACGTTGTTTCCTTGTTGTTTAGTCATTACTGTTGTCATTAGTTGAGATATTGTTTGGTTCTGAACACTCCCAGCCAAAAAGGTTTTGTATTAACATTGGTTAATGAATGATATGGATTTAACTATGCCAACATGCAGTTCGTTTTGTTAAATCTCAATCGTCGAAGAGTCAATGTAGTTTAAAGCTACTCAAGGTACAATAAACTACACTGGTCTCATAATTTCTAAATTGAACCGATTCGATCGTTTCTATTCTAGATTACCTATTCATTTTGATGAGTCTCGCCATAGACTTCAAAATTTATTAGGAATACCAAATCCTACGTCGTTCGTCTAAAAGACAACAGACATTTAGATCAAACTATATTTCATTTTTATTTTAGTTTAACCTAAACTAAGTAATGAATGGAGGAATAGTTTGGAATTAGAGGCCTTCGTTACAGAAGCCCTCCAAAATTTTATAGGTACAAATCCCTATATCTAATTTTACAGAATTGATCCACCCCTTAATTGGTAATTGTAGCTGATCTAAACCATGATAGCTTACATACCAGGTGCATATAGGTAGGGCCTAATGTAAAATCCCAATCATAAGCCCACCTTAAAAAACCACATAATTGCATGACACATAGAACCAGAGTGGCACTGACTGGAAACCAACCAGCCAACAACCTTCGATGTGGGGACCTGCAGCTCCAACGCTTGGTCTTCAACCTCCATCCAAGGGTCGCCTCCTCTGCGTCAATCGAGGGATCCCCTCTACATGCTGATTATGAAAACAATTGTTGCTGATCAATCAACAAAACTAATCGTTGTGGAATTACCGCTGTGGATTATAAGACTTTGTTTCCCAAAGGATCACAGACTTTGTTTGCCAAGAGTTAACAGACTCAGTTTTCCAAGGGATTAAAAGCTTTTCGCAATGGGATTACCTCCGAACAGTATGGAATTTCCAAAAACTTTATGGGATTATAATTTTTGATTTTTCTTTTCCACTTGCTGGATTACTTCAAGATCAAAGACAGTTCAAGGTTTCCTTTCGTGTTGGACCCCATCCCCAAGGACTGGCGATGGCTTCCAAAAGGGGGGAGATGTAGTGGGCATGACCTTGTCCACTTTTAAGACACCTGTGTACTTTTGAACTGTCCAGTGATGACCTTTACTGACCTCTCAGTAAAGCAAGACATTTACTACAAAATCATTCATTTAGCTATAATCTGATAACATAGTCACCAAAAAGAGACTATTTCTATCTTTGATTTTAGGCTGATGTGATCAAAAGAATAACTTTTGTCATTTTCATGATGTGTGCTTTTAAGCTGTGTCATTCTGTAAGAGTTAAACTGTGTTCACTGCTGTGTTTAAAGGTGAAGCCTTCGGGTCACAGAGACCGGACGGTTTTGTTTAGAAACTCAGAGACAGTCTCATGAGCAGGGCTCCAGCTTTATCTATCTTTTTCCTAAACATTTCTCTCTGCTGCTGCTTGTAACCTTGGGTTTGATAAGACAAATGAACTCCTCGACTGGTCCTTCCTTAAGTACTAGTCTAAGCTTTTGCTAAAGGCTTCAGAGTTGCTGGGAACTTCCAAGAGATGTGAACTTTCCCAAGAGCTGGACACGTGTGGTCAAGAGCTAACGACCGGCGTCTTCAGCTAAGGACTGATAACAGGCTGTTATGAGTCTACTTCGAACAAGCGTAAGATCAAGAACTTTGTCTATTCCTTCCTGGAATAAGTTTATCTTGAAGTCAGAGGCCTGAAGCTGACATATTCTCTGATGACCAAGCAAAACCAGGAGACGTTGGAAAACGTAAACCAGAACCTTGCTTGAAGGTATCGTACTGGTTCCCACAAGAATCCGTGCATCTGAAAGGCTCCAAGGTCTTCCCTCTTACCGGGCTGTCGTCAAAGGTAAAGAGCTGTTTACAAAACGTACCTGGATTTTAGCAGAAGTCGGATGAGAAGTGTCACTCTGGTATCATGCTCAGGATAATTTCTTCTTAAATCTTTCCTCCTATTTCTTTCCCCTCTCAATCTAAGCTGGAAACTATAATTAAGCCGAAGAGCCCACAGACTAAATATGTTAACATCCAATATTGAAGTCTGTTGTGTTGAATTTAAGTGTGCTGACGTTTTAAATTGAAAGAAAGTGAAATCATGTCAATCAAGTGTAATGGTGTTAATTTAGTTGATTTATTTTAAATAAATGATAGTGTCTCTTTGACATATCAAACTAAGTTAACGTCTTTGTCACTTAATGGCTCTGTTTATTTATCCATCATAAAGATCACAGAGATATTGGGTAAACTGAAAAAGAACAGAATCCGTGAATTTACTATTCAATCTGAATAAGTAAATTAATTAAGGTAAAGAGGTCAGTATTAATATTGACCTCCATATAACCCCTTACACTATGATGTAAAGACACAACATACATGGCCCACCGCTCTGCAGAGGTGGTCCCTAACGCCTGCACCGACTCATAAATGAACATCCCAAATTGGTAATCTAAAGATTCCATGTGCAACAGGTGGTCCCCGACCTTCGATCCCGGGAAGAAGCTACGCTTCCATTCCACTGGGACCTCTGAACCCCAAGAAGACTCGAGCTGACTGACGTCAGAAGTCTTTGACCGTCCCACATAGTGAGAACCGTTACTCAAAGACACCAGGTACGACCCCTCTGTAACCGCAACTGGTGCACAGCACCCAGTCCAGTTCGCTGGCAAGGTCAGTAATACCTGATGTCCACACAGCCAGGCCAAGTCCTCAACCGGATACGTTCCATTGCTGCTAGGCACACTCCTGAACTCCCTGCCCGGATGGTACACCGCTCGGCACCTCTCCTCAGGGAGTGACCCCACTACCACCTGATGTGAGTCCTGATGATGGACGCGGTGCACACAGACAGGAAACTGTCCACTGGATGGCCATTCTACAAATTGAGCTAACACCATCGGGTGTGATAATGTACTCAATTTGCACCACTTAGGCTGACATTGCAGGTGCTCCATGTAAAATCCTCTGGAGCTCATCTGCAGAACACAAAATGACAACATCCGGTCAAGAGGTTTAATCGTCAATGGCAGCTGTGATTCCTCAACAGGAAGTGGGGTGCAGATGTAAGACTCAGACCTGTGGCGGCTTCTGGCCAAGAACTGCGCATACCTGTACCAAGAGTTCCTCTGAAAGACTTCAGAAAAATTCATCGATAGATGACCCTCATCCTGTACCTGCGTCCATGCCCCCTGCATGAGGACATCTCTCTTGCCCCTCTGATGAGGTACGGGATGACAGCTTGGATGACCTGGTATCACACAGAAATACTCCAACAACAGAATGATGGAAACGATAATCAATGACCCCACACCTGCAGCCACCATTAGCCTCTTCTGCCCCTCAGCCATGCTTGATCTAGTTCGAAATCCTCTACAGTGTCAAACTTTGAACCCTGAAATGTGATGAAACACAACAGAAACACAAATTACCCCCTTCTCAGTTAAATCTGCAGAACCTGAAAAGGTAAATACACATGAAAAGCAGTGTTGAAACCCAACCATCAAACGCATGCACAGTTTACAAAATCTTCTTTTTTCCGCTTTCTTTTTTATTTACATAGGAAATCACTGGAACCGCACCTGTAAAAAATACATCCTCAAAATGAATAAATCACTCACCCATTGAATTTTGAACCAGAAATAAGAAAGTGGTCAAAAACCTCTAATATTTTATGATTTAACGCTGAAATTGAAAAATTTAACTCCAAACCCTTGAAAGTTAGACCTGGAAATTATGTGTTGTTCTGTTGAATTCTAATTTTAGATATAAGTAAGTCTAATTGATAAAAGTTAAAAGTTAAAGTGTAGCAGCAAATTGTTGACCTAAACCAACTCTAAGATAAGAAATAGTCATTAATTTAATATTAAAGGTGAAATCTAATATCTAATCCTAAGTGTGTGACCTTTAAAATGTGTGATTTAAAATTTAAAGTTTGAAATATTGATGATTCAATAATGCAAAATAGAAACACCTGTAAAGTTTAAAACACTGTGTCAGTCTTTCTGAATCGATTTAACCCTCTGCTCTCTGTTCTGTCTAGGCTTTCGTGGAAAGCTGTTTTTCTTCAGAGGTCACCACCCTTTCCTTGGGCTGCAGATGGCTGCAGATTATACCCAGTTGGTACTTAGTTCAATTTCCCCGTTCCACTGGTCAAGCAACCCTGCCCCGACCCAAAGAGAATGGTTGACCTCCTCTTTAATGCTCCACTTGGTGCAGCCTGCCTTGTTAAGCTGCAATCATGCAACAGGCGCTCTTCTCTCAAAGCAACAAGGCAGACGGGCCAGGGGAACTGTTTCCCTATCGTTCTGGCCTGTTCTCAAAAGCAAGCACAAAGATGCATCTCAGGAAGACGGGTGTTTTCAGGAAGCTCCACCACTCGAACCAGAACACCTCACGAACAGATGACTTCCACGGCAGAGGAAGTGAAACGATGCAAAGATGAGACCCACACCTTCCTCGAACCCGATCTTAAGGATGAAGATGCAGGACAGCCCACCGCTCTTGTGGACCACTCCCTCCAGGTGCAAAACCAACCCTCTCAGCTGTGCAGCTCCGACCGAGCTGCTTCACTCGATGTGATGACCTTCGAGACCCCTTTTCCGGACCCCTCTCTGGCTGTGGCTCTCCCTCTCTGGCGAGGAGCTAGTGATGTGCGCCTCGACAGCTCAGCTGTGCGCACCCCCCTTTGGCTCAGGTCACTCTCTTCTAGAGGCCCTGAGAAGCACCCCAGGTGTCAGTGGACCCTCCGGCCTCGTTCAGGCTTAGCACTCTCAGGTGTAACGGATTCAAAGATCTGTAGATGGAAGCTGGACAAACAACTATTAGTCTCTCAAAATACATTATATGCGACATTACAACAACCCTTATCCCTGTTCTACAGATGACCTCAGCCCTAACGGCCATTTTGTAAAGCCCCAAATCAATTAATTTTAGTCTGTGCACAGATTACAGCCAATTTTTCAAAAGTATACTAACATGTTGAGGCTTAAAGTATTTCTAACATTCCCTAGATTTGCATTGCTAAAATGTGTACCATTATCTGATCTAATTTTTACAGGAAACCCATGACAGGTAATGTAACAATTTATTAAAAAATTTTTTAGGACCGGTTTGTTGTCTTCTCTTTTAATTTTCAATTTTTATTTTTCAGCCCCTTGTCAGCCGGTGAGCGCGGCACACCAACCATAAATTTCTGAGCCCTTTTACCGGTTCGAGCATGTCTGTACAACCAATTATTATCTCATGACCCGGTGTCATCACGGTCGAAAATTCCTAGTTCGCGCGACCTCTTTGTCTGTTGAGCCTCACGCAATGAACGCACGGCGCAATGTTCTGATCAGAGAATTTAAATGTGTGTGTGTCACCAGCTGAAATCTCCTTCAGCTGGTGTGCTCCACACGCGCGAGTTGCTGCTCCTCAAAATCTTCTTGTCTTCCATCTTCTGGATGGTTCAGCCACACTGTTTTCTCTTCACTGAGGAGCCGCCCCTGTTGACAGCAAGCCACAGAGGCCTCCTCCCATCTCATGGCCCTCTCTTCTTCTGGAGTGACCATCACCATCTGACGTCAATTGATGTATCCCGATGCTCTTTTTGTTTCCAAATCAGCTTGACAGTTACATTTTTGATGTTTATTTATTGTCTGTGTGTTGGTTTTGTCAAAGCTGTGATACCATATCGCACATCTGCTTCCTGTGTCTCCCTTTGCTGTCCAAGACCCTCTCTTGTCCACTGAACGAGCTTAGTTAGTGCTGCACCCAAAGTTCACACAGAGCCCTACCTCCGCCCTCTGCGCTGACTGTGTTCCTCTTGCCGCTTCAAACCTACCATCGCATCAAAACACTGATCTGTCTGAAGCCCCTTACCCAACCAGCACTATCACTGCTCCGCTTTTGTGTCCACGGAAACCACTATTCTCACCGACCACCACGTGCGCCTTCTGTGTTTTTCATAATTTTCTCTTATTTTATCCTGCAAATTTGTTCACGCCTTGTCATCAACCTGAGCTCTCCTCATCTTTGAAGGCTTATTCCTCCTTAATTGATCCTATCTGCCCTGATTAACGATCCAATTTATGCGGCTTAGCTATACCCCAGAATTCCAACTCATCCGTTGTACACACCAGACCCCCAGAAAGCCATTACATCGAGGAGAACTGCCATTATTTATCTAACCTTTAAAACCCAATATGAATAGTTGTGGTGACACCAATTTTACCTGTGAAAATATTCACAAACTCATTTTGTTGTGGTCCTCGGGATGAGAGCCTTGTTATTTTGTTTAAGAGCCCTCTGGAACCGGGAGGAGCAGGCAGACAGAGCTCCAAATCAGTATTAACCTAATAATTATGTGGCCTGCGGTGGCCTGTTCTATGTGTCATCATTAAATAATGCACTTTACGTTTGGACCCTGAGACTAAGGCCCCAGTGTGACCCCACCGATTCAAATGGGAGGCCGACGCCTTCACGGGTTGCTGGAATGAGTGACTCCTGACAGCTGTTTCACATGCTCATGCTCTGGTCGTGTGAGTTTGTCCATTGTCCAGCTTAGGTCAGCTTCAGTGCCCCGCCACTTCTTTCTGGTGGCTTTCTCTGCAGGATGCCCCAAGTCCTGACTTCACTTGATTTCACGTTGTGTTTGCTGACTTTGACATCTGTTTGTGTCCTGGACTGTTGTTTTGTTCAGGTCGTTGCCTTGAACTATGGCTGAGGAAGTTCATGGACATTCTGGTGTTTGAATGACAGTTCTTTGCTTTTTTCTTCAACTGTCTTTGTGTTGTGTCCATTCATGAGTGAGAGGTCTTGCTCTCACTTACTGGCAGCTGTCGCTCTCAGAGTCAAAATGAACCATGTAGACGTCAGCTTTATGCATTCAAATCCAATGGAGCCATCACTGTTTCCCCAATCTCCTGACAAACGAAAAGTTTCGTGCATTTTGGTTGAATCCTAACTCATGGTAAATTACAATTATGTGTTCTGTAAGAAAATAGGTCTGTCTGTCTGATGTTCCCTCTCCACGCACTGTGTGCTGTCAGGCTGTAGGCTGAAAAAGAAATACGCGTAATTGTCTAATAATAACGCCAATAATATTACTAGACGAAACTCAAAAGTGAAATCTTCTCGGCATTTGTCTCCCAGAGCACATCTCTTTGGATCTGGTCGGCACAACGTTTTTCCTTTCCCTAATCTAAAGTCAAAAGCAAAAATTTTACAAAAAGTTCTTACCAGAAATTGAAAATGAATTTAACCTTGACCCAAGACTGTCTAATCCAATCTGACTGTCCAATCTACATGTCATTGTTGATTTTTTTTAACTTTATTTACCCAACCGAGGTCTGTCTGCTTGTTTTGTATATAATGTATATAGAAATCTGTCATATCCTGTTGGTTTTGAAATGTCAACATCTGTTTACTGTGATTGTAGTTTTCTTTATTTTCCTTTGATAAGTGCAAATGCCTATTGCCAATGTGACGTGTGCTGCTGACCACTTGACCAGGTCACCCTTGTAAACTAGATCTCTGTCTCAACGGGCTCTACCTGGTTAAATAAAGGTGATTGATTAATTGATTGATTGTTGATTTTTCTCTAGAACTCTCGTGTTCATCTAATTGATGCTCTGAAACTTCTCAAAGTAAGCTTTTCGCTCTGTGGCTGATTTCTAGATAATTTTCACCTCACCTGCCTAATCGTCTCTCTGGTACTTCCTCAACCTCTGAGTGGCCTTCCTGCACCTCTCTTCCAATATGAACCTTTTCATATCATTCCACATTTTTCTGTCTTTCTCCCTCCTTCAGTTTCTGCAATTTGCTTCAACCTCCTGTAGGTGGCGCTGTTTGACTGCTCTTCTTCCTGCCACCTGCTGCTCTGAATTTTCTTTAAATTGAACAGTTCTCTGTGTGGCCTAATTTCTGTCCAGTGTCCGCAATTAAGAACAATTCTTCTAGAAGGTCAATCAGTTTTAGTTGTTCATCATAATTATTAATTAACCGTTTATAGTCTGCGACCGTTTTACAATGAGCTATCTTATGTTTGTCTTGTTTAAATCTGGTTAGGACTAAATTAGCTAAAATTCCTGTTGATCCGTTTGCTTTCTCATCAATTTTTGATGCAAGTTCGCTCAACTTGTTACCCCTCTCTGTTTTTATCGTTGGTAAAAGTCTGATATTTGCTCGGATCCTAAGCAATAGTTCACAAATTTTCCGTGTCCCTGCATTTTTTATTCTTATTTTTTAATTTGCATGTGTGCCATAAATTGCCTCTCAAAACATTCACCCAAAATCTTTATTCCACAAGCATCCACAGATGCGCTATGCATGAGAAACACAGGGCCAGGCCTGTGGAAAATCAGACTTGCCCTACTGTTATACAACAGCGCCACCTGCCATTCATGCAAAATATAGCAGCACCATTCACCACTTGAAGAAAAAAGAAAACCACTTCACACTCACTTCACTCCCTCTGAGTCGACACAAACAATTAATGACAATCAAAAACACCGAAAATGGACATATATATACAAAGACACCCCCTTTGACATTAATTGACACGAATAGACAAAAGAAACGAGGACAAATAAATGGGATCCCTTCCCCCTAAAATAATGATTGACATTAAAAAATTTAAAGAAATGCGACGCAAAGTATTATAAAACAAATTAAACACAGGCCCAAGTGTCAGCAATATGCTTCCGTATACAACCCTCCTGCGGCTGCTTCTTCTCTCTTTTTTCTTTACTACAGACCTCATTCGGTCACCGCCCCCAGTGCGAGTCCACTGCACTAAATCCGCAAGTTTAGCGCAAGGCACTCTGGGAGCTGTAGTTTTCACCTCAGCGTGAACTTCCGGCGACCCCCCCACGCCGCCAGACTTCGGCTGCGTCCGAACTTTGAAACAAGCGGCAGTGGCTCAACTCCTCACGAGCGGACGCAAATCAAGTTGAACCACCTCTTCCAGCTACTCAAAGGATCGAACGCTCCGGAACCACTTTTCTAAACAAGACAGTGAAACAGGTCTCCGTGACTCCCACTAGTCACGCGGACGAACGGATCCGCCCCACGCAAACAAGCGGCCACAACCTGCCCCCACGGCCCGAATAGAAAACGTCTATCCCCCAAAAGTAAGTAATCAAAGCCTCAATGTTCGAGCACCTCGTGATTAAATGAAACCCGAACCACACACACACAACGACACACACGAAGGAAAAACCACGAGCACGCGCCCCCCTCACACGAGCACGCGCCTCGGCCCGAAGCCGAGCTGCCGGGGCCGTCCCGCACACACACACACAAGCGTCTGTTCAAACTGAAACCTGTGTCGTCAGAACAAGCCAAATACGTATATTTAACTTTAACCCTAAGAACCAGAATTCATCACGAGACTGAACTCCTTCTGTTTGCAGTTTAATTTGGGACTGTGGCCAAAT
>JBBPBX010096142.1:2475-13080 GCA_038048925.1 Garcialebias charrua | reverse complement strand
TATATTCCTGCTTTATATATCCTGACCTGATGATGTTGATCTTCTGTGCTGGGCCATCCTTTTGGCCAGTAGCTGTTTAGTTTCCCCGATGTAAGACTGATCACAGCCCTCCTGACACTGAACAGCCTACACAATACTGTATTACTCTGATTGTGCCGGGGGACTGGATCTTTGGGATGAACCATTATTTGCCGTAATGTATTTTGGGGTTTCAAAGTCAAAGTCAAAGTCAACTTTATTGTCAGATCTGCAATATGTACTGTACAGGACATACACAGGACCGAAATTGCGTTTCTCTCAGTCCCTCGGTGCAACAGTAAACATCTAAACATTGAAACACTGAAACATATAATAATAGACATAAGCATAAAATAGTAAAACTAACACTGTCCTGAGTTTTTGCATAGTGGTATAAGAGTATGAAAATTTACACCGACTCTAAAACTAAAACTAAAACATTAAACATTTAATGAACATAATATTGTCCTGAGTTTTTGCATACTAGTATAAAAAAGAGTATAAAAAGTATAACTAAAATAAACTAAAGGTTTCTAGCATTGACATTTGCAAAGTGGCAAAGCAGCGTATGAGTTAATGTACACAGTACATGCACGAGGTAGTAGTTGATGTTGTTATAGAGGCAAAAAGTGGCATATGCAGTAAGGCACATTGGGCATCCTAAACAAGACCGGTCAGAGCACACTGTATATGTATCAGCAGCGGTGCAGATATTAGAGTAGTGTAAATGTAAACAGTAGCAATTAAATATAAGCAGTAGTAATAAAAGTAAACAGTATTAATAAATGTAAACAGAGAATGTAAACAGTACCATGACTATAGGCAGCGATGCAATACAAACATCAGTGCAAGTATGAGAAGTAGTGCAAACTGTATGAGCACATGACCGAGAGTTTAGTGAATAACCCGTCTGATGACACAGAGTCCAGTGCCAAAATCTTTGTGTTGTGTGGTAATGTGTGAGAAAGTTTTAGTGTTAAGGCAGTTCAAATGGGAGAGGGGGCAGAGCAGGCAGAGTGTTTAGCATCCTGACTGCCTGATGAACAGAGCTGTCTCTCAGTCTGCTGGTTCGAGCCTGGAGACTCCTCAGTCTCCTCCCTGATGGCAGCAGTCTGAAGCAGCTGTGTAGTGGGTGTGTGGGATCACCTGCCATGCAGAGGGCTTTCCGAGTGAGGCGTTTGCTGTGTAAGTCCTGCAGTGAGGGAAAGGAGGTGCCCACGATCTTCTCAGCTGCTCTCACAATGCGCTGGAGGCTCTTGCGGCTGGATGCAGTACATGCACCAAACCACACAGTGATGCAGCTGGTCAGGACACTTTCTATGGCACCTCTGTAGAAGGTGCTCATGATGGGGGTTGAAGCTCCAGCCCTTTTCAGCTTGCGGAGAAAGTAGAGACGCTGGTGAGCCTTCTTTGCCAGTGATGCAGTGTTCCTGCTCCAGGACAGGTCCTCTGAGACATGCACTCCCAGGAACTTGGTGCTGTCTACTCTCTCCACTGCGGTGCTGTTGATGGTCAGAGGGGCATGTTGGGCATCCCTCTTCCTGAAGTCCACAACAATCTCCTTTGTCTTCTCCACGTTGAGAGTGAGATTGTTGTGTCCGCACCACAAGGCCAGGCGCTCACCTCGTTCCTGTAGTCCGTCTCATCGTTGTTGCTGATGAGACCCACCACTATTTCCGCCGAGGTCGTGGCCATCCCTCCGTTGAACATGGCGTCGAAGACGGCGCTGCCCGCGGCCAGCACGAACCTGTGCGCCGGTATCCTCTGGGCCTGCCTGCCTTTACCCACCACGATGCGCACGTCGCTGAGCAGCTCGTTGTTAAACAGGAAAGCGAAGCGCTCCTTCAGGGAGCTTTTAGTCGCCTGCCAGTTGTACACGGGCTCCCGGTGAAGACCGACGACCGGGGGGGAGGAGGACGGTGCGGAAGGAGCGGGCTGCTGGTTGTTGGACGCAGCCGCGGCGCCGCACTGAGCCGACTCCGAGGCGTTCGAGTCCGGCTGCTGGCTGCTCTGGTTTGACGCCAATCCACCTCCTCCGCTAGTCGCCATTACTAACCAACAAATAAATAAATAAATATGTTGACAGCTAAAACAACCCACTATGACACATCACCGTGTATCGATAGTGGGAATGTGTCATTTATTTACGTGTTATCCATCGCAAGCTAGGGTTTAAGACCAATTGTTAGCATGATTAACTCGGTCACTTACAATGTTTCCAAATATCTGGCATCTGTACTCATCCCTTTAGTTGGCAGCTCAGACCACCACATACAGAACACCATGGACTTTGTGGATAAGGTGAGGGATATCAAAGTCAAAGTCAACTTTATTGTCAGAACTGCAATATGTACAGGACATACACAGGACCGAAATTGCGTTTCTCTCAGTCCCTCGGTGCAACAGTAACCATCTAAACACTAAACACTAAAACATTTAATAAACATAAGCATAAAATAGTAAAAGTGTAACACTGTCCTGAGTTTTTTCATAATAGTATAAAAGTATGAAAATTTACACCAACACTGAAACACCAAACACCCCTAAAACACCAAACACCCAATGAACATAAGCATAAAATGAAATAATAAAAGTGTAATACTGTCCTGAGTTTTTGCATAGTAGTATAAAAAGTATAAAAAGTATATCTATAAAATAAACTGAAGGTTCTAGCATTGACATTTGCAAAGAGTGGCACAGCAGCATATAAGTTAATGTACACAGTATATGTATGAGGTAGTTGATGTTGGTATAGAGGCAAAGTGGCATATGCAGTAAGGCACATAAGGCACATTTGGCATCCTTAGATAAGGCTAGTCAGAGAATACTGTATATGTATCAGCAGTAGTGTAGATAAAAGTAGTGTAAATGTAAACAGTAGTAATAAATGTAAAGCAGTAGTAATAAATGTAAACAGTATTAATAAATGTAAACAGTGAATGTAAACAGTAGTATGACTATAGGCAGTAATGTAATACAAACATTAGTGCAAATATGAGAAGTAGTGCAAACTGAATGAGCACATGACCGAGAGTTTAGTGAATAACCCGTTTGATGACACAGAGTCCAGTGTTAAAAACTTTGTGTTGAGTGGTAATGTGTGAGAAAGTTTTTTGTGTTAAGGCAGTTCAAATGGGAGGGGAGGCAGAGCAGGCAGAGTGTTTAGCATTCTGACTGCCTGATGAACAGAGCTGTCTCTCAGTCTACTGGTTCGAGCCTGGAGACTCCTCAGTCTCCTCCCTGATGGCAGCAGTCTAAAGCGGCTGTGTAGTGGGTGTGTGGGATCACCTGCCATGCAGTGGGCTTTCCGAGTGAGGCGTTTGCTGTGTAAGTCCTGCAGTGAGGGCAAGGAGGTGCCGACGATCTTCTCAGCTGCTTTCACGATGCGCTGGAGGCTCTTGCGGCATGATGCAGTGCATGCACCAAACCACACCGTGATGCAGCTGGTCAGGACACTTTCTATGGCACCCCTGTAGAAGGTGCACATGATGGGGGTTGAAGCTCCAGCCCTTTTCAGCTTGCGGAGAAAGTAGAGGCGCTGGTGAGCCTTCTTGGCCAGTGTTGCAGTGTTCCTGCTCCAGGACAGGTCCTGGAGATCATCATGGAGACTGATGAAACAATGGTCTCTTTTGATGTCACATCACTTTTTACGTGCATTCCTGTTGATGAGGCAGTAGAGGTGGTCTGTTTAAGGTTAAAATCAGACACCACTCTGAGCAGCAGGACCACACTTTCCACAGAACAACTGTGTCAACTCTTGAAACTGTGCCTGCAGTCAACCTACTTCACATATGGGGAGCAATATTATAGGCAGAAACATGGGTGTGCTATGGGGTCTCCAGTTTCTCCTATTGTTGCCAACCTGTACATGGAGGAGGTAGAAAAGAGAGCCTTGACGTCCTTTTCAGGGAGACCACCAAGTCATTGGTTCAGGTATGTTGACGACACCTGGGTTAAAATTAAATCTCAGGAAGTCCAACATTTCACTGATCACATCAACTCTGTGGATAAATATATAAAATAAATATTATTGTTGTAAATCACATTTACACTCCGTGTTCATTGTTTCTTTCTCCGGCTTATGACAGACAGACAGACAGACAGACACAGACAGACACAGACAGACAGACAGACAGACAGACAGACAGACAGACAGACAGACAGAGCAGTGGTGGCCATCTTAGATTTTGATGTGGCTAACCAATTTTTGATAGTGACCTTTCTTATACCTAAGAGCAACCACACACCAAAATGGAAGTCAGCACATTGCTTATTTAAAAAAAAATATCTAGCTCAAAATGTTTATAGTACATACAATTATATACAGTACATGTATGGTGGCAACCATCTGCTATTTTGATATAGCAATCCATCCATCCATCCATCCATCCATTTTCTTCCGCTTATCCGGGGTCGGGTCGCGGGGGTAGCAGCCTAAGTAGGGAGGCCCAGACTTCCCTCTCCCCAGCCACTTGGAGCAGCTCCTCTGGGGGAATCCCAAGGCGTTCCCAGGCCAGCCGAGAAACATAGTCCCTCCAGCGTATCCTGGGTCTTCCTCTGGGTCTCCTCCCGGTGGGACATGCCCGGAACACCTCACCAGGGAGGCGTCCAGGAGGCATCCTAACCAGATGCCCGAGCCACCTCAACTGGCTCCTCTCGATGTGGAGAAGCAGCGGCTCTACTCCGAGTCCCTCCCGGATGACTGAGCTTCTCACCCTATCTCTAAGGGAGAGTCCAGACACCCTGCGGAGAAAACTCATTTCAGCCGCTTGTATCCGAGATCTTGTTCTTTCGGTCATAACCCAAAGCTCATGACCATAGATGAGGGTGGGAACGTAGATCGATCGGTAAATTGAGAGCTTTGCCTTTTGACTCAGCTCTCTCTTCACCACGACAGACCGGTACAGCGCCCGCTTCACTGCGGACGCTGCACCTATCCGCCTATCGATCTCACGCTCCAGTTTTCCCTCATTCGTGAACAAGACCCCGAGATACTTAAACTCCTCCACTTGGGGCAGGACCTCCTCCCCGACCCGGAGAGGAGCAATCCATTTTTGATAATGACCATTTTATATGCTAAGATGAAGCCACACACTGAAATCGAAGCTGGTACCTATTTAATTTTTCAAGTTATCAAACTCAAAAGACGGGCGGACATTTATGACAGCAGCCATCTTGAATTTTGACGTGGTAACCCAATTTTTGAAAGGAATCTTTCTTGTGCCCATGTGTTTACACACCAAAATGGAAGTCACTTATCTTTCAAGTTATCATGCTCACACACACATAGATGGATGAACAGATGGACGGACAGACGGGTTTCCAATTTCCCCTCTTCACTCTGCAACCAGGGACAAACTTGCAGAGTGTTGTTACAGTGGCATTAGCTGGCCTCTGTTCTGTGCGAGACAGCTGATGCTGCTGTGCTTTTAGCTGCTCTGTGAGTGTGTTCCTCACAGGAAGTTCCCACTGCCATGGCTATCAGAGCGGAAAATGAGTGTTTGTCAGCCACCTTAATCATAACATTATATCTCCTTCTTTTTTTCCCCTAACACACACTCATAGACAGACACACACGCACACACACACACACACACACACGCACACACACACACACACACACACACACACACACACACACACAGAGAGAGAGAGCACCATGCATCACTGCCTTACACCCCTTTTCCCACAGCACTAGCAGACAAACGGCAATCTCGGTGTTTGAGCCAATTGTTCCATCTCTGGCATAGAGAAATCAGCTCAAGTGACAAAACTATTTCATGAGAAAGTTTATATTTGTTCTCAAATTTAAGCTTTGACAACTGAGGACAGTAACTGTGGTTGATGATGCTAACATGCAAGGAATTAAATTTAGGTTTTATTCTTGGATAAGAAATGTTGAAGCCATCAGTTAAACTGTTTCTCTGATGGAATCGTTAAAATGACAACCATGTTTGTGCTGGACAAAGACAGAACCCTAAAAGGAGTATTGGAGTCCAAACCATGAGGTTTTCTTTTGGCTTAACGAGTTGCATTGTCTCCATAAACTTTACAAAACCACAAAAAAGCAAAACATTAAGACAGAATACTGAGATTTCAAAATTGGATCCAAGTTTCTTCAAGTCCTCCAGCTGCAGGTCTTGTTTGTTGTTGTTAATCTGCCCCCTGGAAGCTTCAAATATGGATTTTGCTCAGAATCTTAAATCTCAAAGCATCTAGTTTATGAATTTTGACAGTGTTTCTATTGGTGTTTGTAACACTCAAGCTGCTCTGTCAAAAAGAAAACTAAATCTGCATGAAAAGTCCCCTGGCTAAAGAGTTTGTATCATGTTTGGAGAGGAAATTGAACCCAAGATGCAGAACCAAAACTCAAAAAATGCATGATTGTAAAATACTGTAAATAATTTATTAACAAAAAGCAGAACAAAAAGGTTGAGAAGGCAGAAAAAAATATTCATAAGCAAATACTCGAAAGAGACTCCAAGGAACAAACATGAACAGCATGTAAAGCAGAATGTACAGACACAAATGAGGAAAAAAGACACAAGCACAAGCTTTGAAGGGAAACTAAAGGAGAAATGACAGCCCCTGGGGAGGGATAATGAGGATCAGGTGAGAGTGGGAGGTGCAGGAGCTTAACTGAGGGGAAAACATTGGGAAAGCTGAAGCTCCAGTAAAACAATACTGTACCAGAATCACAGAAATACTCAACAACAACACAAAAGATCATGACAGTTTGTTAGTTTGAGTTTGTTTGTTTTAGATTGAATTTAAGAAATGTGAACCTTGAAAGGTTGTCTGGGGTGCAAAGAGAGCTAAAAGTCACAAATGACGTGCTATAAATTCAACAGCTGTTGAATCATCTTCATCCTGGTACCACCAAAGATCCTTATAAGAGTTGACAAGTTTTGAAGCATCTACACAAAAATAAGACGCCTTAAGGTGCAAACAGTTGTATTTCATTCATTATTTTCTGTTTTTACTCTGAGCTCACTCTTTGTGTGGAAATTCTAAAGTATAAACTTTTTTCTGTCAGTCTAAGAATATAAACCCACTTCCAGAATGTTTTATTTGTGTAAATCATATCCAATTTAAAAGAGATCATCAAAATGTTTTGAAAGCATAGCTGCATTATATTATAAAAAGAATAACAAACCAGACTGCACAGACAGCATCAGAAAGTAGGGAAAATCTATTTGAACAAAGGTTAAAATGCCACATAATTACCTTTATAGAGTTTTTTTTATTATTATTAAAATGTTTACACAGAAACCTTACTTTTTTATTATTTGGCTGCTCCCTTCTTCAGGGGTTGCCCCAGTAAACAAACTTGCACGAAGACTTGGCAATTGTTTTTACACTGTATGTCCTTCCTGACACATCCACAGATCAGCGAGCTACCACAGCCCTCTGTGTGGAGCAGAGAGCTGCTATCTAAAGCATGCAGTGGAGCAGATGGTGGGGTTAAGGGCCTTGCTCAATGGCCCAGAGTGGGGAAATGAGGGTGGAGGCAGGTATGGGTGTTTCAACTTTTCCACCCACATTTTGATGTTGTTGGTCTGGGGAGTTGAACCAACAACCTTCCAATCTAAGGCCCACCTTCTCTAACCTCTGAGCCACCACTCGCCTAGTGGTGCCAGCAGGGACACTTTAGCCACTTTGACCACCTTGAAATGAGCTCTAGGAATCACCTACGGCGTGACCTTTAAGCAGGGGCGGTCGGCCAATAGGGGCGCTAGGGCGCCGCCCCACTGGAACTTCTGGAGCTATTCACTATTTTAAATTGAAGACTTAAAAAAAGTTAATAAAGATGAAATAATAAAATAAAAATATTTCGAAATATTTGCATACAGTATATGTTTTTAGTTGTTTAGGATAAATATTTTATGAGTAATGATGAGTTATATTGTTTGTTTCAAAAAACGTTTTCTGATTGGTGATGTATTTCCGGTCCTAGGGGCGCATGAATCTTATCCATAGACTCTCGTTATAAATGGTGCATGTGCAGTTATTCCACGACGTTAAAAAACAATGGGAAGATGCTGAGCGCAGATTTCTGCGCCTTGGACACGTCCAACGTGAGCTCTACCTACCGATCATGTGCTTCCGGTCTTTTTTTTTGTATTGGAAATGAGCCGTGCAATGACTCAAGCCAGGTAGGTTTTTAATCAGGAGTGTCAAACTCATTTTGATCTGGGGGCCGCATACAGCTTAATCTGATCTCAAGGGGGCCAGACCAGTATACTCATTCCAAAATTCCACTTTTTTCTTTGTATTAGTGCAAAGAATAAATAAATTATAAAAATATTTACATTAAATTAATTGTCCTTTTACACTTTTACTCAGTTTAACATTTAAGTGCATTACACATTAAAAAACTGATCAGTGATTGCACGTTTTAATAAAACATTTAATCAACAAACTGTTTTGTTAAATACCCTGATGCATGCTCAATAATCCAGGTAGAAAAATCTAAAAAAGCTAAGTCTGGTCCTCTGGACATAAAAAAAACACAGTTATGTTAAAACACTTTCCTGCATGTTAAAAATGTATCAAACCCATCAAAATTGAGAAATGAATGAATTTTAAATCCATTTTCCACATCTAGGAAGCAATTGTGAACACATAAATTGAGCTTTGAGCGTAGCTGTTTTATTCATGTTCATTAGTGAGAAAACTTGCTCACAAAGGTTGGTAGTCCCAAACATGGACAACATTTTTGCAGCCAGTGCTGTCAGTTTAGGATAGCGTGGTAAGAGATACTTGTAAAATGTGCCAAGCCCACAGAGGCAAATTTGTCCTTCACATCACACTGCAAATCAATGATTTCAAGTTGGATGTCAACAGCACATCAGAAGCTCTGATGGTGAGTGGTGAGAGAAAAACTGCAAATTCTGTCTCGAGTTCACCTTTGTGGCGGCGCCGACACAACTGCAGCTTCGTGCACTCGGCCCATCTTTTAATAATAATAATAATAATGTCCTTTCCTGTCATCTGTGTATGTTTCCCATACACAGACGAAATTCGTCTCTGCATTTAACCCAACCACCACCAGGTGGTGGAGTGAGCAGCCATAGAAAGCACCCGGGGAGCTGGAGAATTAGGTGTGCACTCATAGACACCCCAAGGTGTGTAGTGGCCGGGGCGCGAACCTGCGTCCTTCGGGTCCCAAGTCAAAAGCCCTACCACTACACCATCTTGGCTCGACGTGTGCGTAATTTCAATCATGTTGTATTGTGCTCTGTCAATAAAGATATATTCTATTCTTCTAAAGACCTGAAATCATTTCTCAAACTGGCAGCAACCCTGAAATCTTGTTTTTGTACTGTTTCACATGAGGATGAACGCTTGCTGCGCACACGGACACAGGGAAAATGAGCAGGGTCTCCGACCGCTTGCTATCTGCTGCGTCTCCCATAATAAAACACAGCGCCCCTTGGTCCTAGAGGCACCCGGTTTGAGTAGGAGAACATAGGAACTGACTAAAACACAGCGACTCTAGCGGACAACATAGGAACTGCAGATTTTTAAGAAAATAGCGTTTATTCTTTTTTTTAATAATTCAGATTTATCCGCGGGCCGACTAAAACCCCCTGGCGGGCCGGATGTTTGACATCCCTGTTTTAAAACATTGAAAGCCCTTTATCTAATGCCTATTTGCCATTTCTGACTGATATGCCTCTCAACTTTTAGAAGTCTCTGTTTGTGAAAAAGCCTTCAGCTTACTGTTTATTCTAAAAGTGGCAACTGGTAAGTTTGTTTCTGGAACTAGCATGCTACTAGACACAGAAGCTAGACACTTTAACTTCCGGCTCTGGACGAAGCAGCAGCTTTTCTTCTCCGCTCCTTCCCTACCGAGTTTTCCTCCCCTTGCTTTGCCATTTTTGTCTCATCTGCAGTTTTTCATTGCTCGCTCGAACGCAAATTGAAGGATGGATTTGGTTTTGTGGGTTGTCAACTCTATAGATAAAAAAAATTCTACGAAGCGTTCCGGTCCGGGGGAACCGGCTTGCCCTTCGGACACGTATCCGGCTGGATATATCATGGATTCCTGGGGGGAATGGAAGATGGTATGTCTGACCATTCTTTCGGTCGAAGATTTTGAAGATTTATTCATAATCGGATTTATGATAGCAGGTGCTCTGCTTTTTGGCTGCTGTGGAGTTCTCTGCTATTGGAAAATCAGGAAGACTTCTGTGGCGATCAACGCGCTGACTAAGCTTCCTTCTCAGAATGAGACTGTGATTCGAGCTGTGACCTCAATGAATCAGCTGCTTTATGAGCTTAACTGTACAGTGGTGGCAACCACTGAGGACTGCAGACCACCGGTAAGGTTTGGGACTTGTTTGCGGCCAAGCGGATCACACCAGGGGGAGAAGGATCCATAGCTCGGGTCGGTGAAAGCTTCACATAATTTGGAGAGAATTGGATTTCAGACAGCACCTGGACTCAAGGCTACAGGAAATTTCACTGAGAGCTTGCCCTGAAGATAAATCAAGCTAATCTACTCAGACTCCCGAGCAACCTTGGACAAGGCTGCCTACAAATTTCTCCTGAGTCTGAGCAACTGAAGAACGGAATCACTAT
>JBBPBX010096141.1:0-13081 GCA_038048925.1 Garcialebias charrua | reverse complement strand
AACTCTGTATCTTGTAGCTTCCTTTGTTTCTCTGCTGTAAACCTTGGAGGGTGTCAGAGGTGGAAACTCTGCTTCCATCCCCTCATCAACATCTGGGCTAATATAATCATGCATGCTGGCAGCGGTCGAACTTTTAGATCCAGCTAGCTTGTTGTTAGCTACGCTAGCGGTGGATAGTTTGCTGGACTCGTGTTTTCTTCTTTCTGCACCTTCACATCACTCTACAGTGTCTATACACTTATTATGGTACCTTGTCAGCAGAATGTCTCCTTGTAGCAAACAACTCCCTTTAATATATGAAAATGTGTCGATTGAACATCAGAGCTCCCAAACTGCGTCCGCCATCTTGAACACCTCCTCATCACGAAGGAAAACAAGCGTCATGGACGTCATGTCCACATATTTACCAGCAGCCACCACAAGGGGGTATCGTCACTACACAAACAAAAGGAACATGGATTACATGGAAAACAGGATCTAAACAGTTTCCACAAAGGCCCTGTTTACACGGACACTGTGTGGGGGAAACGTAACTTTTGGGCATGTTAATTAGTTTTAAAGTTTTGCGTTGACACGGATCTGACATGGATCTGCTCGAATCTCCCCCCTCCCTCATGCCCCCCGCTTACACCCACTGCGCATGCGTCCTGCTGAACCTTCACCCACTGCGCATGTGTGCTGCGTCACTCTGCTGGCAGTCTGCTAGTTTCTTTTGTGCTAAAAGCTGAGCTAACAACAACAAGTTAAAGCTGGATTTTGGATAAGAGTCGACACTATTTGACACCAAGCGGCCGGGACCTCTTCATCTAACAAGCTGCACCAGTTGCTGACTGTGGACCAGAACCGAGTCGATGAGGATGAAGTCTGACTTTACTCCGTGATAAACAGCTGACTTACAGCAGGTAAATCAACGTTCTTAATATAATGTTTGCTTGTGTTTACTTTGATCACACAACAACGGAGTTTTTATTTATTTATTTATTTCTGCCAGGTGGAGAAGCTGTCGTTCCAAACAGGCAGACGGTTCGGCGGTTCTGATGGGTCCAGATGAACACACAGCAAGAGTCCAGTTCATTAACGTAGTTACAGTTCGGTTCACGTGTTTTTAATAGTGTTCAGTTTAATTCTCAGTGTTTGCGTTGTAAAATTTGTGCTGCTGAATAAATAAATAAATAAATAAACCTGGTGTCTTCATTTTCACAGCACGTTACGCACTGTTTAAAAAATGTAACGAGTCCAGATAGATACTGTACAGTTCAGATAAATTTAAACATCTCCCACGCTAACATAAATACTGTTTATTATTGTTAAACTGTTATATTTTGCAGCGTGACACGTGAAATGTCAGCCTGCCCCGCGCGTGCGGGCTGCGCGCATGTGGTTGACACAAAAGATCAGCAGGAGATGTTTATATTATCAGCGGGGGTGCAGCGAAAAAGTTCCACTTTGGGAGCAGGCTCAGAAAACTATCGGTGTCATAGAGGGGGGCCAGCGGTGTCGTGTAGGCGATAAGCAAAGTCGCAAAGAGAAAGTAGCGGTTACACTCAAAATACGCGCCGTGTAAACTGGCCCATGCCACAGTTCGTGGCTAACCGAGTTAGCCTTTAAAGCTAACACTCGGCTTTGTAGCTGGCGTTTTAAACCTCAGAATATTCAAGAGCCAGCATCAGAAACAAGAAGACAGTGGTTAAAAATGAGCTGTACCTGCATTGTTCGAGTGGAATAATTATCCCTTCCACTTCCATGACCGGGGCTTTGGGAGAAGCAGCAGAGGACAGTGAGGAGGAGGAGAACACAACAAGCAACAGCTGCTGCAGCTCTCAGTAAGAAACGCGACTCCAGACCCTTGTAGATTTAATGTTGGAGTCATGATGAGTTATTTAATAAAAGTTTGTAACTACATACTTTCAAAATAATATTCAGATTTTAAAGCTGGGGTATGTAAGATTGTAATGTAGTCTGTAACTTTTCAAACAATATATTTTTAACATATTTCTTCACTCTGTCACTATCTACTGACAAACTGATGTTAGACAAAGTAATCTCTGAAAAAAACTATAGTCCCCTTGCTTCTCTATCAGCATTTATAAAAACACTAAAAACACAGAGTGACCAGGACAATGACAGCCAATAAAAACAGAGTTTGTAACCAGCCAATTAAAAACAGAGCTTGAATTTGAATCAGCCAATAAAAACAGAGCTTGAATTTGAATCTCAGCAGAGCCTCCCCCTCAGAGCCATATATGGCTCTGAGGGGGAGGGATCAGAATGCTTTGCCTGTAGAAAATTTTTCTAAGTTCTGCACTCTACAGAAAGTTACACATAGCACCTTTAACATGTTTTCTAATCTGTAAATGTGTTTGTAAACTCTTAGTAACTTCAGGGCTGTTACACCTCTGAAATATTCTCTGCAGTTTCCTTTAATATGAAACCAGAACTGTTTCACTTCATTGAAACATTTAATTTCCTGAGATGTAATTAATTTATTTTAAAGCATAGCTCTCATAAAGAGTTCTCTGTTTGGTTTTTTACGTTATAAAGGTAAATATGAACACTTATTGGTTTTGTTGTTTTGTTTTTTCAGGTTTGCATCATCTGACCTGATGCGTTTCTGGGCCATGACTGAGCTGTTCTGCTATCCATGGTCATTGTTCACCAAGAACTGAGAGGAATTCCCCATCAAGTTCAAGTTGTGTTTATTTGTCATATACAGGTTAACACAGAGTTAACAGTACAATGAAGTGCTCAGGATGAGAAGAACATATTTGACTTGCTAAAAATCAAATAACAAACTATACTAAAAGCATGCGAAGTTAAAAAGTAATTATAATATTCACAAAGTCCTGAAGAGAGACAGTAAACATGGTTGGATATAACGATGCAGCAGGATGAATTTGAATGAACTACTGCAAGTATTTCAAGCTAGTAATACAGTACAAGCTAACATGCATACAGTGTACAAACAGTGTACATAACACAGGTTGTGTGACAGGTTATTGCACAAGTAGTGACATTGAGATTGAATTATTAGTTATTACCAGTTGTTCAGTGTTATTTATTGATTATTTATCCACACCACCCCGTCAAACAATACCCTGCAGCCCGTTGAGTTCTTCCTGTTCTTAAATGACCTTGACGTTGGATCAAAGCAACGGGACCTTGCTGACCGGTACGGTGTCCATCAGTCCACGGTCAGCCGGATCATCACAGCAACTTTTTATTGACAGTACTCGGCTCAATTAGAATCTGATACCTGAAGAGCAGATACGTAAAAATCTACCTGCAGACTTCAGGACTACTGTACCCTGACACTACAGTCACACTACTTACTACTTGTAAGAAAATAAAATGTTCAAAACATTCTGACTTTGTCTTCTTATTATCGCCCCAAAAAATGTGTATGTTGATTTAAGACAGGCTTAGAGTTCAGTTTTATTTTAGCCAGTTTATTAAAAACAAATTTGATGATGATGTTACATTACTGTAGAAAGCGTTTGAGTCAAGCTAAAGGAGGCACAAGATTTAAACAGTTTATAGCATTACAGCTTCTGACTTTAAGTCACAGCTTCCTCGACTGCTCTTGGAGATTTAAAAACATGTAATCAGTTCAAAGGTAAATGAAGAAGCAGCTCTTCTGTTCAACGGCCACACAGAGGGTTGATCACCTGTCCTTCGTCCTCAGTGCATCAGTGGAGCAACTTGTTTGTACTGTATTTGGTGTTTGTATCTGATCTCAGCTCACAAACATCCAGGCTGGACCAGCTGGCTCCCTCCTCCTCATCATCACTACGGTGTCCTGTACAGTGAAAGAAAACATATCTTATTAAGAGCTGCTATAAACAGTGAGATTCACAAAACCATCTAGCAGACATGTGTTGAATATAAAGAGTTTATATTGTCTGATATTTAACTTCAACTCAAGTTTTGTACACAAACTTGAATTAAAATAAATAACTTGTGTTTCTAAATCTTCTCCTGCCTCCTTGTTTGAAACTGAACTGTCAGGTGGCTGTGACTCAAACAGTGGGGTTCCTGGCTGTTCCTCATGGACTGTAAACACTCAGCCCTAACTGTGATTTCTCCTGCCTCCTTGTTTGAAACTAACATTTGTGTTAATCAGAAACATACAGATAAAACACGTTTACTCAACAAATTAGCAAGGCTAACTATGTTAGCTGTGTTAGCCTACATGAGGCAGTTTGGTGAACTGAAAACAAATACCGACTTACCTTCATAGTTATTTATGTAGTTGGACACATAAAGCTTAAATCCTTTGTCTTTCTTAGATGTGGGCGCTTTAGACAAGGTCTGAATAATTCTGTACACATCATTGACTGTCGGCAAGTCCTGCAGAGGTTGGGTGAAGAGCGCCATCCTGTGCCTGTGAACCGGAAGTGCGTCGTCTGTCCAATAAATGCGGAAGTGCTAGAACGGAAGTCCGTGGCATATAGCCTATTATTCAATATTTTACTAGCAGAATAGTAAATAGCAACATGGTTTTTGGGCAATTTGCTATGTCGGTCAAATTTTGGAATAAAGAGTTTTTTTTTTAAATCTAACTTTTTTCCCCAGATTCCTCGATTAATCGGGAAAAAAATAATTGTCGGACTAATCGATTATTGAAATAGTCGTTAGTTGCAGCCCTATCTAAAATGTCATAGAAAAAAATATTCTCAAACAATCCAATGTAGATTTCATCAAATCTAATAACACAAAGCTTTGTAGAAACAGTCAGAATATAGAAAGTCAATGCATTACAAGTACACAAAACTCCCAATACTTGTTCTGCCTTGGTTCTGATCCTAGTCTTGTCCTAGTGTTTACAGAACCAAACCCAGACAGATACTTTAAAGAACAATTTCACATTAAAGAAAACATCCTCAAGGTTCCTTACAGTGGAGAGGAATGATAAATGGGATGAGTTGGTGTAGTGGTAGTGGCAGTCGTCCCCCGATCAGAAGGTTGGAGGTTCGAATCCTGAGTTCCTTCACCATGTGTCGTTGTGTCCCTGGGTAAGACACTTAACCCCGAGTTGCTCCCTGTAAGACAGGCAGTGCCTTGCAAGGCAGTCTACCGCTACCGGTGTATGAATGTGTGTATGAATGGGTGGATGGCTGGTACTGTGAAGCACTTTGGGGCCCCTCAAAGGGGGCTGGAAAGCGCTATATAAGTAAGCTCCATTTACCATTTAAACATCTAGCCAGCTGTTACTGGCACCATCATTCCGCAAACAGTGATACTGAAGCATTATAATAACATACCATTCAGATCAAATGACAAATAAACAAATAAAATGGCTCACGCAAAAGGATAATTATATAATGAAGTATCACAAATAAGTTTCCCCTGACAAAAGCATAAACAGCATTCAGAATACACAACCTACAGATGTGGACAGTAACTATGGTAATGGACCACAAACTTCCACACCTCACAGACTATTTAACAACAAACCTGAACATTTCAGTTCTGTGTGACTTCTTGTGGGTTTGTAATAAGTAGGGATGCACCGATCCACATTTCTCACTTCCGATCCGATTCCGATACATAACAACTGAGTATCGACCGATACCGATACTTTTTCGATCCGATATCGGTGTTCAAGCATAGGAGGCTGTAATAATTAAGTTCTTGAAGGGAGAGCACGTATGTTGCACAAAGCTCGGACTTGTGTGAGGTAAACCCAAAGAAGACACTCTGAGCCTCACTACAGTAATTCACAAACAAATGGCATACAAGATAATATTAATAATAATAATTAATTCAATTTATAACGCACTTTTCATTACTGAAAATCTCAAAGTGCTACACATATATTGAATGCTACACACATACAAGAAGAGGCAGGTCTCTTCCACAGACGTCCTTCTGACTCATGGTGCAAGGAACACTAGTCTAAAATACTGCTAAGCATTATGGGAAATCATCACATTCTACTCCCCATTTTCTAGTCTTATTTTTAATTCTGGCACTATATGAGTTGTAATTCTTGTTGAATTTTATCAACAGATACAGATTTAATCTATAATTGAACACTAATATACCGCTAAGTAACAATGTTAAGACAGAAGTCACAGAGTATGGTGAAATATATGTGCTCTCTGACATCTAGAAAGTATCGGAAATATCGGCAGGTTGGTTCAGATACCCGATACTTACATTCTGCTGGTATCGGATACCGATACCGATACTGGATCGGATCTGCCCCATCCCTAGTAATAAGGCTGCACGATTAATCGCATTTGCGATTATCTCGCGATATGTTAAAACGCGATTCGCTAATCGCACGGGCTGCGATTTGACTGGTCACGTGACTTGGTAGTGAGCTGCTCTGGCCGCGCGCAGCTCTGAGCGGAGCAAAACAGCAGGAGGGATGGGGGACACCTTGCGCTCCAACACAGTTGCTTCAGGCTCGACAGAAGTCATAAAAGTTATAAATTCAGGTAAGTTAGCCCATGTAAACGTGTATCTGAGAGCGCGAGCTGGTCACGTGACTTGGTAGTGAGCTGTGCCGAGCAGCAGGAGCTCAGATGAGCAGAGCAAAACAGAGCAGGCAGCAGGGAGGGGGACACCGTGCGCTCCAACACTGTTGCTTCAGGCTCGACAAAAGTCATAAAAGTTATAAATTCAGGTAAGTTAGCTCGTGTAAACGTGTATCTGAGCTTAGACGCTGAGACACCGAGACTGCGGGAGATAAACAGAGCGCAAGCTGGTCATGTGACCGGGCCTGTTGTTGACGGTGCTCTGTTAGCAGCTAGCTCAGCAAGCTAACGTTCTGCGTGAAAAAGCGCATTAATTATCTGATTTTTTTTAAAAAACTGTTGTGTCGTTAGTGATATGAATTAATACAGAACCAGTAAAAATAATCGCATTTTAAATCGCAATCGCAATTTATAGAAAAAAAATCGCGATTAGATTATTTTCCAAAATCGTTCAGCCCTAGTTTGTAACCCTTTGATGCACAACATGGGTCAAAAATTACCCGCATTCATTTTCAAGGTTATTTCATGCTGACTGAGTGTTTCTTTGCTTTATCTTTCGAAATTAATTGATTTTACGATTGACTATTCCAAGTATTCTTTAAAGCTGCACTATGTAACTTTGTAATGCAGTCTGTAACTTTTCTAACAATATATTTTTAACATATTTCTTCACTCTGTCACTATCTACTGACAGACTGATGTTAGACAAAGTAATCTCTGAAAAAAACTATAGTCCCCTTGCTTCTCTATCAGCATTTATAAAAACACAGAGTGACCCGGACAATGACCAGCCAATAAAAACAGAGTTGTTTGTCACGCCCCAACCCACGCCCCCGCCTGTCCCAGCCCCAGCGCCGCGCACATTCTCATTCAAAGGATTGCAAAGCGATGCAGGACTGTTTTGTATGTGACACAAATGTATTAAATATCCCTTCTTCATCCCAGAGCTGGACTTTTATTTTGTTTTTTTGCCAAAAGTCAAGTGATCGCTTCATCCTTCACTCACAGGAATGAGGAAATGGATTTGTCACGAGCGGAAAAAAAACTCATGTCCAACGTGGCTGCGTGAAGCTCTGCTGATTTCAGGGTGTTTTTGTGTTGCTGGACCAGTGCTTCATGGTTTTATTTTATTTTTTAGAACATTTTATTAACATATAATCACAGAATATTGAAGCAGCTCCGAGCGGACATGCAGCAGGAGGAGGAGCATAACTCAAGTTCAGCAGAGCACGGACTGTGGCTCCCCCTCAGAGCCATATATGGCTCTGAGGGAGAGGGAGCAGAATGCTTTTCCCTCCATCCATCCATTTTCTTCCGCTTATCCGGGGTCGGGTCGCGGGGGTAGCAGCCTAAGTAGGGAGGCCCAGACTTCCCTCTCCCCAGCCACTTGGAGCAGCTCCTCTGGGGGAATCCCAAGGCGTTCCCAGGCCAGCCGAGAAACATAGTCCCTCCAGCGTGTCCTGGGTCTTCCTCTGGGTCTCCTCCCGGTGGGACATGCCCGGAACACCTCACCAGGGAGGCGTCCAGGAGGCATCCTAACCAGATGCCCGAGCCACCTCAACTGGCTCCTCTCGATGTGGAGAAGCAGCGGCTCTACTCCGAGTCCCTCCCGGATGACTGAGCTTCTCACCCTATCTCTAAGGGAGAGTCCAGCCACCCTGCGGAGAAAACTCATTTCAGCCGCTTGTATCCGAGATCTTGTTCTTTCGGTCATAACCCAAAGCTCATGACCATAGATGAGGGTGGGAACGTAGATCGATCGGTAAATTGAGAGCTTTGCCTTTTGACTCAGCTCTCTCTTCACCACGACAGACCGGTACAGCGCCCGCTTCACTGCGGACGCTGCACCTATCCGCCTATCGATCTCACGCTCCAGTTTTCCCTCATTCGTGAACAAGATCCCGAGATACTTAAACTCCTCCACTTGGGGCAGGACCTCCTCCCCGACCCGGAGAGGGCACGCTACCCTTTTCCGGCTCAAGACCATGGCCTCGGATTTGGAGGAACTGATCCTCATCCCGGCCGCATCACATTCAGCTGCAAACCGCTCCAGCGAAAGCTGTAGATCACGAGCTGATGAAGCCAATAGGACCACATCATCTGCAAAAAACAGAGAAGCGATTCTAAGGCCACCAAAACGGATCCTCTCAACACCTTGGCTGCGCCTAGAAATTCTGTCCATAAAAGTTATAAACAGAATCGGTGACAAAGGGCAACCTTGGCGGAGTCCAACTCTCACCGGAAACGAGCCTGACTTACTGCCAGCGATGCGGACCAAGCTCTGACAAGCTCTGACACCGGTCGTACAGGGACTTAACAGGAGGAGCAGAATGCTTTTCCCTGCTGAAAATATTTCTAAGTCCTGAGCACAACAGAAACTTGCACATAGCACCTTTAAATATCTTGTTTTTAATTACCACAGATCATTAATTGATATTTTATTTCCTACTTTATGAACAAAAATACGTTCTATAATATATCACCACGTGTGACTTAAAATTAAATGTTTTAAAACTATAATAAAATTTTGTTTCGAGTAATTCCTTTAGCAGTTAGTTATTTACAGGTAGTCCCCGATTTACGAGCGCTCTGATCTACGAGGTTCCGGACTGACGAGCTGGCGAATTTTTTGAAAAAACGCAAAAAAAAATTATTTTAGGCTTTCATCACTCGTGAGTTCTGATCATCAAAAAGAAATCAAGGCTGAAATATTTCAGTCTTCCGGGATGCAGCGGTAGTAGAGCAGACGTGTCACTCCTGTGCTCTCGAGCTTATCCGTTAATATGATATTAAAAAAAAAACAACGCTAAACTAATTTATGGACTGGGCAAACAAAGTCTAACAATAGAGGAGTGTGGAATGGATTCACGGCTTCGAAGCAAAGACCGAAGCAAAGATCGAAAGAAAGATAAGAAGGACGAAAAAACTGTTGTTGCCAGAGAAGGGGCGGCTACGGCTAATTCTAGCCGAAGCGACACAGACATGGAGGCTCGGGACAAGACTCCGGATCAAGAGGGAGACACCCAACTCGGGGAAGGACTTCCAAGCGTACTGAAAGAAATACGTGAGTTAAATAAGAGCCTTTCGGAGAAAATTGACCTGAGTTCAGCACAGCTCCAGACTTCCATCAACGGAGTGAAAGTTACGTTGGACAAAGTGCTAACGAGGGTAGCAGAAGCTGAGACCCGAATTGGTGAAACTGAGGACGCTGTAACTGAGCTGAAACAGCAGACGAAGCAGCTGAAAGGTGACAACGAGTTCCTTAAAAAGAAAATCGACCAGCTTGAAAATTATAGCAGGAGAAATAATGTTCGAGTGTTGGGATTAAAAGAAGGTGCTGAGGGGACCGACCCAGTGAAATTTTTCACAACCTGGATACCGGAGGTGTTGGGGGCAGGCGGCCAGGATGCAGCGGCTGAGCGGCTGGAGGTGGAGATTGAAGGAGCACACAGAACCATGGGGCCTAGACCGGGTGAGCCATCTCGTACTACCCCGAGACCCGTCCTGATTCGTCTCCTGAGATTTCAGGATAGAGAGAAGATTTTGGCTTTGGCTAAAAAGAGGGGAAATATCATCTTTGAAAAGATGAGAATTAACTTTTTCCCTGATATGAGCCCAGAACTAGCCAGACGCAGGAAACAGCTCGTCCCCGCGCTGCTAGCAATCAAAGCTAAAAACATTCCCTGCTACCTCATCTATCCTGCACGCCTGAAGGTCCAACCAGAAGTTGGAGGACCCCGCTTTTTTGACTCAGCAGAGGAAGCCTTTAAATTTATCAACAACCTGGAGCAACGGGAGCAGCAGATGTCAGCGACCAGTGATCACTGATTATTTTCAACGGGCCAGAATCCGGAGCAGAACGAAGGGTTCAGGTGTGTGACTGCATGTTTACTTCAGAATAAATGACTGCATCATGTTTACACCAGAATCAGTAACTGCATGTTCACTTGAGAATCAATGACTGCATCATGTTTACACTAAAATTAGTGACTGCATGTTTACTTTAGAATCATGACTGCATCATGTCTTACACCAGAG
Source organism: Garcialebias charrua (assembly GCA_038048925.1). Taxonomy (NCBI): domain Eukaryota; kingdom Metazoa; phylum Chordata; class Actinopteri; order Cyprinodontiformes; family Rivulidae; genus Garcialebias; species Garcialebias charrua. The sequence goes on along the minus strand of JBBPBX010096141.1, from coordinate 2,561 downwards.
TCAGTGAACTGGACCATTGATGGTTACTGGCTAAGTGGTGATACAGTGATCTAACTTGTTCCCTCTGATTATATGCTTTATTATTATGAACTATCTGTCTTTTCTATTTTTTATTTATTTATTTTATTTTAGTACTAGGGGTTTAGTGAATACCAGTACTCAAGGCATATTCTTTTATTATGTGTTACTCTTTTGAAAGTTTAGAATATTGCTTAAAATTTATTGGTTTGCCAGTCTTTTTATTTTATTTTTTATTTTTATTATAATGTATAATTGCCCATACATCTGGGGGGCCAAGGATGCCTCTATGACGGTTAAGATGTATATTCCAAGGGAAATACGACAGCGTTTGTTTTTATTTTTTGTTATGAGAACTCACAGGTTAGCTTAGTTTAGAAAGGAGCATCTTTGAGTCATTAGGTTAGGTTTAGGTTTGGTTGCCAGGATGTTGAGGTGACAATCGAAAAGAGTGTTCAATGTTAAATGTATTGTCTTTTTATTTTGTGTCTTCCTGTGTTCCTGCCCACACCCCCTGCCTTCCCTAAATTCTGAGAGACGGGATGGAGTAGGATTTGCTCACTTGGGCCTGGTTCGGTCATTTAGAGAAAGAATCGGCTGGTTGATTTTTTATCATAGCCAATGTCTGTAAGTCCATTGAAATTTGTAACATTTAATGTTAAAGGATTGAATAGCCCTATAAAAAGAAAAAGAGTATATACTTACCTGAAGAAATTAAAACCAGATATTGTTTACTTACAAGAAACACATTTGTCTGACAAGGAGCATAAAAAGCTTAAAAGAGATTGGGTGGGTCAGGTTTTTTTTTCTTCATTTAGCTCCAAATCAAGAGGAACAGCAATTTTATTGCATAAAAACTTACCTTTTGTTGTCAATAAAACTATATCAGACCCATCGGGTAGATACATTATGGTGCAAGGGCAAATGTATTCAGAATTTTGGACATTTATGAACATATATGCTCCTAATTATGATGATAGTTTATTCATGCAGGATGTTTTTCTCCAGGTCTCACAAGCACCAGGGTTTCTAGTGGTAGGAGGGGACTTCAACTTCTGTTTAGATACGGTGCTTGACAGATCTTCTGTTAGACCTTGTCCCCTCACTAAATCAGCTAAAATACCATCTTCATTTATGGAAGATTTACAATTGACAGATGTTTGGAGACGGATGCATCCACAGGTTAGAGATTATTCATTTTATTCACACCCACATAATACCCATACTAGAATAGATAACTTTTTGATCTCCGGTCAGATATTTTATCGAGTGATGGATAGTGAACATCTTCCAAGGTTACTTAGTGATCACTCGCCGTTGGTGATGTCGGTGTCTGTGCCTGATAAAGTAGAAGTAAGGTACAGGTGGAGACTTAATCTGACCCTCTTAAAACAATCTGAATTCTGTACTTTCATTAGGGAACTAATTATTTTTTTATTTTAACAAATAGGCCATCAGCTCCAAATATATTTATTTTTTGGGACACTTTAACACATGCACTACCAGTTTTTGTCAAAAAGACAATTTTACCTATGCAACCCATGGGATTGTAAAAATGACATGAACTAACTATGGAACCCATGGGATTGTCAAACTGACAAATTGAATTAGCATTTTTAAAGCCATTGGTATGTATATGAGGCCATTCCATTCTGTTGGCGTGGAGGAGGCCTTGTATTTATATATTCATTCATTCAACCTTTATTTAGTCAGGTAAATCCTATATGGCTTATTTATTTATTTATTTAGTCAGGTAAAGCCTATATGGGCAGCACGGTGGCACAACTGGTAGAGCTGCTGCCTCTCAGCGAGAAGGTTGCCGGTTCAAATCCCGGTCCGGGGCCTTTCTGGGTGGAGTTTGCATGTTCTCCCCGTGCATGCGTGGGTTTCCTCCGGGTACTCCGGTTTCCTCCCACAGACCAAAAAACATGCTTGTTAGGCTGATTGGTGACTCTAAATTGACCCTAGGTGTGAGTGTGAGAGTGGATGGTTGTTTGGTGTGAGTGAGACAGGTCCCTCTTGTAAATGAGTCCCCGTGACTCAACGAGGCTAGCCTGTATAAATAAAGGTTGAATGAATGAATGAATGAATATATATATATATATATATATATATATATATATATATATATATATATATATATATATATATATATATATATATATATATATATATATATATATATATATATATATATATATATATATATATATATATATATATATATATATATATATATATATATATATATATATATATATATATATATATATATATATATATATATATATATATATATAGTGTAGTGGCAGGGCTTTTGACTTGGAACCCGAAGGACGCGGGTTCGCGTCCCGGCCACTACACACCTTGGGGTGTCTATGAGTGCACATCTAATTCTCCAGCTCCCCGGGCGCTTTCTATGGCTGCTCACTGCACCACCTGGTAGGTGGTTGGGTTAAATGCAGAGACGAATTTCGTCTGTGTATGGGAAACATACGCAGATGACAGGAAAAGACATTATTATTATTATTATATTATATATA